>CP135557.1:1478151-1514318 GCA_032402905.1 Khaya senegalensis | reverse complement strand
TAAATATTATAATTTGTTAAAATGAAATAAGTTTATAACAAAAATAAATAGTAACATAATTAAATTTATATAAAGATAAAATTAAAAATTAATATTTTAATAAGAGTAAAATTGTAAAATCTTCTATTTTTAATTTTTGGAATATGAATTCCTTATTAATTATAAAAAAATTCATATTTTTTCACTTTAAGGAAATATAATTTCTCTTTCTTTTTTTTCTATGTATTTTTTGTAAAAATAAATAAAGTAATTCAAACTATCCTATTTTTTCCTTTCCTTTCTTATTTTTTTTTTCCTAAAAATAAATATACCATAAAAGTCTACTAGGTATAATGTTTTAAGCATAGCTTTCGAAAAAACAAATTACGAGAAAAATGATATTATGAGTTGTTTAATTGTTATAAATATTTTTTAATAAAATTTAAATAATTACTTTTAATAATATTTTTAAATGATATCTAAGAGTACATTTTATTTATTTACATAAATGATATTTTTTGAAATTGAAATAAAAATTCATAGGAAACAGTTATATAGCATATTACGTTATATATTTTTTAACGGATAATTTAAAATNAATAAAATAAATTTCTAACAAAAATAAATAATCACATAATTAAATTTATATAAGGATAAAATTAAAAATTAATATTTTAATAAGAGTAAAATTATAAAATTTTCTATTTTTAATTTTTGAAATATAGATTCCTTAGTAGTTATAAAGGAATCTATATTCTTTCACGTTAAAAAAAGATGATTTCTTTTTTCTTTTCTTTCATTTCCATATATTTTTTACAAAAACAAATAAGGTAATTCAACTTATCCCCTCTTTTCCTTTCCTTTCCTCCTTTTCCTAAAAACAAACATACCATAAGAGTTGAGGCGTTAACCTTCAATGTAAGCTGACGAAGTCTCGACTCAACCCAGCCTTTCCAATTCCTTAAATCATCAGCATTTTCTGCAGAGATATCTATCTGCAGATAATTTCTATATGCTTCAAAAAAAGCATAAGGCTCAAAAAGGGTATCCCAATCAGCTTTATTTTTATCCATAGCCTGCAAACTCAAATAAAACATCAGGTTCAAATAAGATTTAAAGGAAAAGAGAGAAGATTTGAAGACACTTATTTCCAGAAATACACTAACTGGGAGAGAATATCATAGCTCAGGGTGAATGAAATTCACCTTCCAAAGAGTTTCATCACACAATGAGATTCAATTATCCAACTATGCTGTGATGGTTCTTATTAACACAAGAACATTCGTATTTCCCAATACCCCAAAGAAAGGCCCTAATACAGCAAACTCAACAGAACATCATTTCAGACAAACAGTTCCACTTTACCTTCTTGCAGTTCTGACAATCCCGAGTCACCAGAAGAATTAAGCAATGTTGTAAAAAGTATCATATGCAGAAAATGAGATTTATGATTGGAATGGATTTGACATGAAATAAACAAAAAGCAAAAATCATTGTGGAACTGTTATTCCTAATGCACATGTAACCCTGAAATGGAAAATTGGAAATTTTGGCATGTACCACAGAACATACCTCGCAAATTTCATGCCCTCGCTGAAACTCATCTGTCATAATTCGCAAGGTACTTGAAGACACATTATAGCTGGAGTTCATGCAAGGATAAGCTGGGGTAATTATGGGCATCAAATGGTACCTATCCTTTGGATTTCTTCTCGGATCCCAAACTTGAAGACCAAGTGATCCCTCCTCTATAGCACAAAGCAAGACTGGATTTGGCCAGCGCCACTGTGTGTAGACCCTGAAGAACCGAGCAACTAACATATTGGGCAGTGCATTAGGATATAGCTGACATATCCGAGCAACAAGCAATGCCCAGTTTATACCACCAAGAAACCCTGCAACCTGTTCATGACCAAATAAACAATGCCAAGTGAAGGAGAGTGTATTGAAATTAAGAAAGCAAACAGTCAGAAGCATAGGTAATTGGGAAACTTAATTCAAATCATCCCTAAAAGAAAACCTCTCCATACATTTGAATAAACTCCGCGACGCTTTGCCCAAAATCTCATGCATCTCAATGTTGTGCGGAAATTCTGCACCACAAGAAGAAACAAAAACACAATCACAGACAAGATCCTATGTAACAAGGTCAAAACTGAAATTCATTAGCACAGAATACTTGTAAAGCAATAACCACGACCTGAATATTTGGAACTAAACGCAAAATTTGGTCAGTAACTCTGCAACCGTTTAGACTACGAACTGTCTGTTCATCTGTATTCTGCAGTATTGAGTCTTGTGAAATATCCAAGTCCTGTGTTGGAATTAATATATTTAAAACAGGCATACTGGGTACATTTTCCTATAAACTACAACACAAGAAATTTTTCCCTGCATATAAGCATGATATCAGCGTAGTAAAATAAATGCTTCATGAACTTTATTCTTGTTTTCCAAGGAGTTCATGCTTAGCAGGAGCAAGGCTGATATCCAAACTACTGTGTAGCAAACTTTAAGAAGCTATTCTCATGAATACCTTCTTCGCAACCATTAGGAGAATGACCTCTTCTACAGATTTAAACAGATACATATATTAATATATTAGGAATCTCAAAACAACCATACCAACCAAAACCACCAACCCTTCAAACAACTCAAGGAGCATACAAATGATTTTTAAAATGTTCCCCAACCTTTCCACTAGCAAAGAAGTATGCCTCATTTCTGATTTATCAGTTCACTCCAGGGTCACATGCCTCAACCTTAACTTATAGATAATCAGTCTGAAATCAGTTCTAAGTCTAACAGGGACTCCTCTCTCCCAACATAAAACTATAACCTCATAGCCTGTTAGTGAATTCATCAACCTTAAGACAGTAGTGCTAGAATCATACAAATACAGCTTCTATAAGGTTGCATCTTCATCTCCACTGATAACTTAATCCTACCCTCAGGATCTGGAAATCCCAACCAATTCAGCCATTGTCAGACTGGTCATCTAAAGAAAACTATCGTCCTTTTCTTCTACTCTTCTTAACAGCCTCATTTTTAGCTTGACCATAGTCTGTGCATAGCTCTGCCATGCATTACAAAGTATAGCTTATACAAGGATCCTGATTCTGAAGAAACATGATAAATCTCAATGTTGTGCTCAACACTGTGCAAATTAAGTGAAAAATGTAGTTTGCTTGCTATTGTATTTGGTGCACATACAAGTTTATAAGTTGGCCAAAAACATGCCATCAGGCTATACCTCTGAACCCATTATTACAATATTATGTTGATTATTTGTTCATTCCCATCTCCTCAAATTACAATAAATTGCAATTACAGAGGACCACGCTATTTGAAGGGTATGTTTCAGAGGTTAGCTATTTCAAAGACAACCAGGAAGACCTAACACTAGGATTGCCAAGGAAATTACAGCTAAACTATATTTAAAATGGTACACCGCAGACATTCAGATAATATAAAATCAAGTAAAAGATGTACAATCAAATATTAACAATGTGTAAGCGCAAGGTAATAAGGACAGGTTGTTTTGTCAATGTAGAATCACACAAGATAAACTATTGCCTCAATAAGCTAGCACTTACTTCAGGAATAACCCAAAGAGAGATTTTTGCATAAAGAAGATCTATAGAAACACCATTGAATTTGAATTTCATCACTGGAACATGAGCATCAGGCACAGGGTGCAATTCTGTAACTTCAGGCATCTCTGAAAGCATTTGACGTAGCTCACCGAAGAAGTCTTCCTACATCCAATGCAGAGAAGCACTTTTAAGTTCATCAACAACACTACCTAAACTGAATAAAAAAAAAAATTACTGAACCGTAAATACAAGAGAGCTGATATTACTTCTCTTGTTGCATGCCTAGGTCCCACACAAAGCGTGTCTACATCCGCACCAGGACCATGCACCTATTAAACCATAAAATTAGAAACTAATATTTAATATTATGATAATCAATAAAAGTGTTACTAAACAAAATACTATGATAAATAAAGTAATTAAAAAGTTCATATATATCATTATATTCAAAATGTCCAAGCACTAGCCATGAACATTAATCTACAGATCATATTCTTTTGGACTGTAGAGATGAATGCTTGTCTCTGGAGGGTGTAAAAGCAATATCAGTGATTAAAATTTCTTCCTCTTCTTGTGAGTATTATTCATAACATAAGCATATGAAAGGAGAATCACATAAAATAGTAACCTTTTCAGAATATTATCATACCCCAAGCCGATAAGAACCAAAGGTAAATATCTTGGCATTTGCCTCTTGCACCAGTTGCTCGTTCAAACCTTTTGCACGGCTAATTTTCTTAACCCAAATCTTCACAATCTGTTTAATTTTACAGCATCAACATTAAAGATACAAATCAGCAAAGACGTTTTCTGACATTCTGCATCAAAATAGAAATCTTACCCTAATATACAAAATCAACCATCAAAACTACATGATAACGAGTGCTTACGGCATTCAGTTAAACATATATATCACATAAAAAACTGCGAGCTGAGAAAAGGCTTTAAACCTGGTCTAGCCTCCCAAGTACTTCCTCTCTAATTACAGCCTCCTCTTGACTTTCATATAAGTTCACATCTCGCAAATACTGAAGACACAAGACCCAAAAGTGGTACAAACTCAGCTAAAAACACCATATTCACAGTTCAGAACTATAAAGTCACAAACTCACTGAAACCTTTTCAAGCTCGCGGGTCTTCATCACATCGCCGTCAGATGGTCCTCCCCATGATATGGGCTCTGTTATGCCCAATCGCTGTCCGTTATTGCTCCCCATTAGTATTATTTTTCACAACTTTTTCCTTTTTTTTTTTTTTCAATCAACGGGTTTGTTAAACATGATATTTATTGATTTATTTTTACAGATATTTCCATTTTTTTTCTGAGAAGTATCGAAGCAGAAACAAGCGCTGAATGGAAAAGTAACAATGTAATAATCGTTAATTGTACAGTATTGCTGGAAGCTACAAATAAAGTGGTAGAGAAACACCAGCAATAGTAATCACGATAACAAAACTCACAAAAAAGCATTTATATCTGGCCCTCAATTTTAATGCGACTATGATAGAACAGAGTACAACGCACACTGATTCGGAGGCCTCAAATCAAAAACCCTAACCCTAATACGCATATTATAAAATAAAGCGGCTCAGATACAAAAATCAATCAGAAGTCGAAAAGGCCTCCGCCTTATAAAAGCGTCATCATTCGCCTGGTTGTTCTTCCAGCACGGCGATCAAAATAACATATATTCTGTAAAGCCCTGAAAATCCTCAGAAAAAACAAAAAATTAATCGATCGAATGGATTTGTAAGTGCTAAAGACAAGGAAGAGAAAAAGAAGATGAGGTGTCAGCTCACGTTGGCTTCTACTGGTTTTGGAAGGAATTTATTATTTTATTTTCTTTTATTTTCTTCTCTTCCAAACAGGATTTCGATGGAGATAAGTTCGCGTCTGAGTGTGCGGAGACTGCTGGATAAAAAGGGAGAAGAAGGAAATAAAAAATAAATATTTTTAAATATTAAAAATAAATAAATTTGGCTAATGAACGAAATTATTTTTCTGTTTATATCATACAGGTCTCTTTTATTCTTTTCAAAATTAATAAATAATTAATTATATTATTTTTATTTTTATTTAAACAATATAATTACCATTATTCACTAAAATATTGATAAATTTTTAATTTTAACAAAATACAAACATTTATATTGGATAATTATTTTTAACAATAATAAAATAAAAATAAAGAAATTAAAATTTTTTAAATTGTAAATAATTAATTTAAATATACATTTTAGAAAAAATTTATAATACTCATTTAAATATTTTTGAATTTAATAATTTTTTTATTTTATTTATATATATATAAATCTTATTATTGAATTTCACAATTGATTACAATAAATCAATGTATTTTTATATACATTTTTTTAAAATTTTTATTTAAAATATTTTCAATTTTTATGTTAAATATGTTATAAACAGATTTAATTTTGTGTTAAATCTCTCGAAATAATCTACATTTAATTTATTTTTAGAAGAGTAAAATAACTCAAACTTCTTGAAAGCACACTATATTTTATATCTCAAATTTTTGTATTAAATATTTTAATTTTTGAGAATATAAAGTTTATATTAAATTTTTAATTCATTTTAATATTAAATTGTTATTTAAGGGGTGTTTGTCGAAATCCTCTAAAAAGGGGTAAAATGTAATTTACCACATTGTAATAATTTCTCTTCTTTATCCAATTAAATTTGTCGTCTTCGAACCTCTTAGCTATTTTGTCCTATCTGACAGTAAACTACCAAACATTCCGACTGTTTCTAAAATAGCGTCACACACAATCGCATATTAATACGCATATCATTAGCGCGTTGATTTCCCGCTCCAACATATCGCGTGCTGTTTCAAAACCCAAAGAAAATAATAATTTGATAACTGCATCCTTGCAAAAACTACCCGTTCTCTCTATTTTCGAAACCCTAACTGAAACAGAACACCATCTCCTTCACGTCTCTGCTAAGAACAAGCCCTGAGACCCTAATTTTGTATAGAATTCCCATTCTCAACCCCCATTAATTTTTATATTTCATAAATGTTCCATCCGAAACCTTAAATTTCTCCGATTTTTCCTCTCCGCTTCTCGCCATGTCCTCCGGTGATCGCCGGGAAGCAATTCCGGCTACCGGAGACCTGAAAAACGGCGTCCTTTCGGGAGATTTGAGCCAGAGGCAGTCGCAGTTGAATCCGCCGGCGGCACCGAACCAGAACCAGAGGCTGAGGCTGAATCCTAACAAGGACCACAAGCCGGAGAGCTACGAGGATCTGCATCTGGATTTTAGTCCCTCGATTTTCACCGCTTTGGAGAGGTACCTGCCTCCAACTATGCTTGGTGTGAACAGAGATGAGAAGTTGAAATTTATGAGAGAGATTCTCTTGAAGTACTTGCCGCTAGGGGAGAGGACCAGAGTATGTGAAAATTAAATTTTGTTTCTCTTTTTCTTGTTTTCTGATCAGTGTTTTTGATTTTTGCTGCAATTTTGGCGGAAAAGTAACGATTTTTTTTTTTTTTAATTTTGCAAATGCTATACGAATTTTGTAAATTTGTTGGGTGTATGATTTCTTTTTAGGAAATTAAAGAGGGTTATAATTGGAAGAAGATTACGATTCTGATTAGGGTTTACCGTTAGTTTGCGTGCGTTGCTTTCTTTCTTTTCTAACGGACAAGTTATTAGAAGTAAAGTGACAAAATTGCCCTTATTTTCTTTCTTTGTTGTGCAAAAGCTAGTGATGACTTGTATATAAATTTCGTGGATAAATTGTGTAATTATGCTTGTGGATGATAAACATACCATCTGACAATAAATTGTTCTTTCTTAGCCTCTCAGAAAGTCAGAATTGTTTATTTTACTTTGTCTTTTTTCTTTGAATTATTTCGGTAAGATATTAGAAAAATAGCATGACTTCAACTAGCCTGATTTTAAAACATGTTTCTTTTTTAAATGTATCTCGAATGTGTAGAGCATAAACGTTTAAAGCTAGTACAGTACATGATGTGGCAAGGCTGTTCTATTTAGGCCTCACTCAAGTTGATTCATTTTAGCCACATGCTATCCCTTTAGATACTGAAATTAGCAGGCTCTCTTTGTCAAAGATCATTATTTAAAAGCTAAATTCAAGGAGTTGTCATTATGTAAAAAAGTTGAATACAAAGCTAATGGTTAATGGGCTCTTAGCATGGTACTCAGCTCTGCTTGGTAGTGGTTTGACTCATTAATTTAACTGTACGGTATCTTATTCACCATTCAACTAGTTGTTATCTTGCAGCATTCGTCAACAGTCTTTTTCACCCTTCTAGTACTTTCATTTATCTTCATTAGATTGCTTTTTTGAGTCCATCCTCTGTTCTGTGCACCTAATCAAATTAGTTTATGCTTTAACTCTTGATTTGCTTCTAGTTTTTCTTCCCTTGACAGGCAGATTTATACATTGCCTAAAAGCCTCTTAATTTGTTCTGTGACCAAAATTCAGAAGTTTTAAATCTGTTAGCCATTCTTTTTGGAAATATTCATTCCCATTTCAATATGACTAACTTTTGCATTTATATCATCTCACTTAATTTGAAATGCCATGTATTAGGCTCTGAAACATAGAGAATACCGGCAGAAGATAATATCAAATTATCAGGTATTACATGAGTTGACTCTTCAATCAGTGCCTGCCCTTGTTGTTTTACCTTTTGAAGGAGAGAAGATATGATCACCACTGCTTTGTCACTTGTTTGCAGCCTCTACATCGAGAGTTATACACCATGCACCCTGCAACCTTCTTTGTCCCTCCATTTCTCAAAGCAATCAGTGATAACACAGAGGAAAGCTTTAGAAGTGTAATTTCAGAACCGTCTCCGGGTGTGTTTACTTTTGAGATGCTTCAGCCACACTTTTGTGAGTTAGTGCTAGCTGAGGTAATAGAATACTTGTTTCTCGTCTTCTAAGTTTTGTCTCTCTTTCAGTTTAATTTTGAATGTATATTTTCTTAGCATGTTACTTTCACTGTGTAGGTTGAAAACTTTGAAAAGTGGGTTAATGAATCAAAATTTCGAATCATGAGACCAAATACAATGAATAAGTATGGTGCTGTACTTGATGATTTTGGGCTCGAAACCATGCTTGATAAGCTTATGGACAGTTTTATTCGTCCTCTATCTAAAGGTAATGTTTGCACTCATAAATATTAGTTTTACACTCATAAATATTAGTTAACTACTTAAAATAAAAGTTTAAACTGTCAGCTAAGAGTTCAGCAATAATAATTGAACTCTGAGACTCTCTTTCATGTGCAATTGTACATGAACTAAAGACAGCCTCAACAAATTGACAGCTTATTATCGTTTAATTGATTCACAATGATACAATTCAAATTCACGATAAGGGGATTTGAACACAAGACCTCATAGTCAAAATTGACTTTAGTTCTATGTTAAGGTTACCATTCAACTCAAACCTTAAGCTATTAGTAAGGGCCTAATGACAGTATTTAAGCTCAAACAATGAATATATGCCATTTGTCATAGCTTAACAGAATATAGTAATAGTGATTATACGACTTTCTTAAATCTGACTGGTTAAATTATTCTTTTTTGTACAGCTTTCTTTGCAGAGGTTGGTGGATCAACTCTGGACTCCCATCATGGTTTTGTTGTTGAATATGGTAAAGATAGGGATGCAGATCTGGGTAGGTGCATTCTTTATGTATTTCTTTCGGATATTACATTTCTGCCCATTTGTTTTGCTGGATTTTACATCCTTTAATGGTTATATAGTACCTTATTGGTGTATGGAACAGGGTATAGTACACTAAACTGTGTTCAAAAACATATTTAATCACAGGCTGCTAGGTTAATGTTAGCTGTGGATTTCTTTTCATCGCTTGAATGGGCATTGAGTTCTAAGTTTACAATGGGAGTTTCTGCAACCAATATGGATGATTTTTACTCCCAAAACCTTGAAGTTTTTGCTTTTCTGCATCATATCCTTCATTTGATTTCACTTCAGGCAAAATCTGTAGTCTGTAACCAAAGGTTTTACATTTGTAGGCTTTCATGTTGATGACTCGGAAGTAACATTGAATGTATGCTTGGGTAAGCAATTTACTGGTGGAGAGTTATTTTTTCGGGGAACGAGATGTGAAAAACATGTAAATACAGGAAGTCAACCTGAGGTATGTTAGTTTTTGTGGTATAATATATATATATATATATATATATTGTGTAGTGTATGTGTGCATGTGTGTATATCTGGATGTGTGTGTCTGTGTATAGTAAATGTATTCTTGTGTGCATATATCGGTGTGCAGGATATGAAAGTATATGTGTTTCTTTCTACTATAATGATGAGTGATTCTTCTATAATAAAAATGCACCATAAAACCTACAGTTATATTAGTAGTGGTATCATCTTCAATGCTTGATATTATACTCTAAATTTTGTTGTCTGAGATGCTTGATTTCCTTTCTGGTTAGCACAACCGGTTGTTTTTACTGTAATTTTATCACATGAAAAATGTTGAATTCTGTCATTGACTGATATTTGTGATTATGTTGATACCATCGGCTGTTTGCTATCCAAAAGAAAAACAAAATGGATGTACTATCATCTAGTCAAGTAGATGGAAGAAATATTCAAATTTGGTATCACAATAGGAGATGCTAGCTATCTGTGAATATCCTAACTGCATTACTTTGGGGGCTTAATTAGTTTTGGTGGTCTGAGAGTGATAGATTTGTTGAAGAATGCTTAAACTCCTAAATGGTTTCTGATTTGTACCGACTGAGTGCCTTCTTATTAAAGCTTTTGCTCTTAAGAACGAAACAGCACTTACTTTGCCCTTAGGAGAGCCATTTCCCATAACCAAGAATGAAATAAATGGTGAAAGTAATCAACTGTATGCCTGACTTTGGACAAATTTTATCTCCAGAATAGATCATACCTTGGAATGAATACAAGTGTGGCTATATGGTTAGGTGATTATACTATATTTAAGACTACTTCATTAAGATGGGAGAAGAGTTCGACTCCTGTTGAAGTAGTTGATGGTGGATGAAAGAGTTCCTGATCCAAAGTGATTGTAAATGACCTATTCAGATTTTAGGTAATTTATGCTGTTTTAATTGCCATTCATAAGTGACATGTTACTTATCCACTAGAAGAGCTTGAATTCCATACCCAGAAGAGTTTTTACGTTAAGTCAGTCAACTTCCTGTCAGTAATGAACTGTATGCCTGACTTTGGACAAATTTTATCTCCAGAATAGATCATACCTTGGAATGGATAAAAGTGTGGTTATAGTGTTAAGTTATTATAATATATATAAGACTAATTCATTAACATGAACAAAGAGTTCGATTCCTCCTGTTGGAGTAGTTGATGGTGGATAAAAGAGCTCCTGATCCAAACTGATTGTAAATGACCTATTCATATTTTAGGTAATTTATGCTGTTTCAATGGCCATGCATAAGTGACATGTTACTTATCCACTAGAAGAGCTTGAATTCCATGCCGGGAAGAGTTTTTACCCTTAAGTTAGTCAACTTCCAGTTGGTTGTGAGGTGAACTGTTCACCCTGGGACACTTGATGATGTGCATTTATAGGATTTGGAGACCTGTGGTGCTTAACTGCTGTTGTGGAGCATTGATTTTTATAACTTTCAGCACTATTGGTGTTAATGCTCTCTATCTATGGTAGGCTATTTCATTTTTGGTGCTCCGTTACTGGCCTTCTTTGTTTGTCATACTTTAAAAACAACTCACTAGTGAATACTAGAAATAATGTGCAGGATTCAATTAGCAATAGAAGAGAATATGTATACAATGATTAAATGAGTAGCTCCCTATCACAAATCTGTCATGAGTCATGATTTATGGAACTAAGAATTTGAAGTTAAACATCAAAGATAACGATGATGGTGGTGGTATACTGCTACTTAAAATTATTCATGGCAATTCTAAGACTATTCTTTTTCTTGCTATTTCTGCTTTAGATATTCCATAATATGTGTATCTGTCTCTGTGGGTGCACTTCCACAAGTGCAAGTTTGTGCATGCTTGTGTGTATTTATCTATGTTAGGTAATCAGAGCTTTCTATGGTTGTACAAATTTTTTGATGGAATGTTTTGCTCAAAGTAGGAGATCTTTGATTACTCTCATGTCCCCGGCCGGGCTGTTCTTCATCGTGGTCGCCACCGCCATGGTGCTAGAGCCACAACATCTGGTCATAGGATCAATTTACTCTTGTGGTGCAGAAGGTACTCACTGTTTCTTGCACTTCATTTCTATCTATATGCTTCTGTTAGTTTTCTGGCCCTCTGACTTCATTCTAAAAGAATCTGGTTGATTTATGCAAATATTATAAGTGTTATGATTTTTGCTACTTTTTTTTAATCTTTTTATGGCGACTTTTGCATCACCCTTAATATGAAGTTGGACCCCTTTGATATCGTGTTCCGAATGAAAAAGCTGTTGGCAGTTGAAATTGCATTATTAGATGGCATTTCATGGAACTTTAAAGAGCAAGTCAATGACATATTGTATGTTGCATTTTCAAGTTTCTGGTGGTTTCTAATTTTGATGGCAAACAACTGCTATACTGTATGTTGTGCTTTGTGTCTATTGGCTACTCTCATACTGTAGAATTTGTCAGAGCCATAGCTGTATATCATGCCCACAGATTTAGTTAAAGATGGACGAAATTCCAAGAGCTAAAATGTGACTGATGAACATTTAGTTCAACTGAGTAATGTAGTACAAATGTGTCGAGTTCAAATGGGATCCTATTGAGACATTAAAAGCAGATCTATTTTGCTTTTGGATCTGGGCAAGTGTCTAATGAGTATGTAGTATAGAGCTCCAACTAGGAATGCAGCAGTCTGAAGTTTGGCTTCTAGGTTACTATCATGTTCTGCATGGTATTTAAAAAAAAAATGGTGCAAGGAGAAGAGGTTGATCTGTATCATCTTGGCTTCATTTCTTTTCCTTTTTTCCCCTTGTCCCCAAAGAATAACGATTCTTACTCATATCAAATAAGTAGTACTCTGTATACTTTTTTAAATCGGCTATTTTAAGGATTTTTATTTGATGGGGGATTGTAAGTTAGTGAACTTTGAGCTAATGAGATTACAGAACTTGATAGAGCCCAAGTAAAGTGTAACATTGATGCTTAGGGGTCTTACTTCTGATCCTTGGCCAATACAAATAGATAAATACATAGTTGTAATGTCTAACATTGATGCTTAATGGAATTCAGCTGCTGCAAGTGTTGCTGATTATTATTGTTGTAGTATCAGTAGTTGTTTTCTTTTTTTTTTTTTTGGTTTTTGTGTTTTATTGTTTTTTTTGCTGAAGTGATTCTGACCTTGTAGTTAAATTTCAGTTGCCTTTTATTTTATCAAAAGTTCATTTTTCTCTCTGCAGTTCAGTCTTTAGAGAGATGAAGAGGTATCAGAAGGATTTCTCTCACTGGTGTGGAGAATGCCTCCGTGAGAAGAAAGAGAGGCAAGAATTGTCAATTGCTGCTACCAAATCGGTAAATATTCTGTGGTTGCATGCATATGCATGTATGATTTGAGGAACACATGCATTTTTATACTCTGACACTTGCATAAGCTAATGATGACTAGTTAATTAAGTTAATCAAAATAAGTATATTCTCAATAATCAAACTCTACATGGGAGGAGAAAATCTTTACTAAATCAAAATATGGATGTAATCCATTTTTACGATGAGAACAAGTGACTAACATTTTGGAGATTTTGTCCATGCTATCATGTACTCCGGTCCTAACTAAAATAGCTCTTGGCTTAAATGTAAACTATGAAAGTTAATTTCAGTTGTCTAAGATCAAATGTTTGTGTGAGAGAGAGAAAGATAGAGTTAATTGTTTTAGTTATTGCTATTTCTCTTGTGGGGTTTCTGCCCCCATATGATATAGTTTTTTCACTGTTGTACTTGTCTTAAGTTGAGGTCTAAAAGTTTTGCAATGATTTGCTCTTTCAAGCAGATGATACTCTGAGTTGTCACTTTCAGTGTATAATTTTGATGGATCAAAACTTTTATTTTGTATTTCATTGGCAACATTGTGCAAATCTATGCACCATTGAATCTTGTCATCTACCATTAAAGCTAAGACAGAATTTGAAAGATGTGAATATTGTCTTATTGTGATGGATCGGTGGAAGGAGATAATTTTATCAAATTTTGAAAAATGAGAATAATTATCCATGGAGGAAGCAGCATGGCAGATTATCAATCCAATCTAATTCTTAGTTCAATTTGCCTATCACCTTTCATAACAATGTGTGTGTGTGTGTGTGTGTGTGTGTGTTTGTATAAATAAGGTATGCGAACCATTATTATTTCTAAGTTTGATAATTGATGCAGTAACAGTGGAAGCCCTGCTGTTATTAAAAATGTACTATCAAAATAGGTTGTAGTGAGTTTGAGGCCAAGATATGGTGAACACGCATGGTCTTTTTTCCAGCATTTTAGCTCGACTGAAGATGTAGGCGGAAATCATATGTTGAAAACCTAAGATAAGAAGGAAAAGGAAGCTGCTCTCATGTCATCATTGCTAATGCATAGTAGACACCAGGGAATGTTTTGATGATGTGAATATATATTTGGTTTGACATTGTGCAGGAGTTGTTAAAAGGGGAGGTGAATCCACAGCATGAGCTGTTATAGGAGTAACTTTATGCTGGGTGATTGTAAAACTATGTAAGCCTAATCATAAGTCATACACCGAAGCAGTGGCATCCATAATCCCGGAAGAAATTGGTTTTTTTCATGCTTCATCCTCAACGGGAAACAGGTATATGTACAAATCAAACCAAGCAGATGGGATACTTCGTTTTCATTGTGTAGTGGCATTTATGAATATTTTTTAAAAAAAGTTTTAGTGCTAATCTGACAAGTACTACTACATTCGTAGGTCTGAGCATTATTTTCGGGGGAAATATTGAATTCTCATAAAATCAATGCTAATAAATCTGTTGACTCATTATCAATCGCATGATGCTAGTTTTATGCTGAGCTATATATTTGTTGTCCTTTGTTTTTGCTAGTTTGTTTTTCTGGCCAATTCAGGGGGAGTGTAAATCTTTTGGTATCTTTGGTTTTCCCAATCCGCATGGAGTGTAGTAAACCTTTTATTTGGATGGATCTTGTAATAATTTTTGAGAAGCAATTTCCTTGACCCAACATAAGTTGGATGTGTTTGGACCTTTGAGACGTGGGGAACTGCTACGGGGCAATGCAAAACTTGAAGTGTGCAAAATTGATTAACTTAAAATATTTAATGTAAAATTTAAAATAATTAATAAAAAATTTAAAATATAAAATATAAAAAATAATTAATATAAAATTTAAAATATATAATAAAAAATTTTTAAATATGAATAAAAATTTAAAATGATTAGTGTTAAAATTAAAAATTTTAAATGTAAAATATATATTAAATAAATATTTTTTAATACTTTAAATATTTATATAATTACGAATTCATTTGTTATAAATTCATTTAAAATATTGAAAGGGGATGGAATATCAAAAGAATTAAAAGAACAGAACTAAAAAATTTCTTAAAATAATTAAATTAATTTAAAATTAAAATAATTTAAACATAATTTAATTGATTGAATCGGAAAGTAGTAGAGTTTTGAGGTGTGAATATTAACGGAGATGAACTTAGTTCATATTTTTGTATTTTTTAAAACAAATAAATCCTGGTCGTCAGTTCAAAGTTAAAGTCCAGTATCCAACGGCAAGTCAGAATACAGAATAGAGAAGTGAGGGCATTTTAGTCATATTGCGTCAACTTGGTCCAAATTTTAAGAATTAAGTAATTTTGGCCATTTTAGAAATAACAGAATCGACTAAATTAATCGGGAAAGTCGAAACGCTATAGGAATTAGGATAGATCGCCCCTATCCCAGTCGGGGTTTCATTTTTCACTCGCTTCCAAACACCACGTTGTCGAGAGTTAAGTAAATTCCGAATGTGGCGTTTCGTTTGCTGAAGAAATGGCTGGAATGAGTGAAAGCGAGACTCTGCAGCAGAAGCGCGAAGGCGATTTCGAGGGCTCCAATCTGACCGCCAAAAAATCAAAAATCGAAAAAGTTGAGGAAGCACAGGTTTTGATTAAGCAAAATGATTTTGTTGAGATTGAAGCCGATGCAGCCGAAGATAAGGGCTCAAGACACAGCATGGAGGATGCTTGGGTTCTCATGCTCGACGCCTGCCCTGATTCTCCTGCCAAATTAAGGTTTCTCTTTTTGTTTTTGTTTTTTTTTTTTTTGGTTTTCTAGAGCTAAAAGAGCTTCTTCTTTTTTTTTTATTAAATTTGGAATTTTCATTTTTAATTTTGCGATAGATGTGCGCACTTTGCGATATACGACGGACACGGAGGTCGTCTGGCTGCCGGCTATGCTCAGAAGCGTTTACATGCTAATGTCATTTCAGCTGGCTTACCACGTGAGTTGGTGTGTTTGCTTGGTCTACTTTCATATTTCTTTAGCTAATGCAACTTCGATTTTTGTTGCTGAAGCCAATTGCTTGTTATGTTTGCTAATTGCTAGCGTTGCATTTTGTTTGTTTGATTGTATTTTATTACTGGTTTTACGTTTCATATTGTCTTTATAATGTTGCAGTTGGATATCAAAGCTGCCAAAAAGGCCATACTTGATGGTACTAATTCAACTTTCTCACTCCTGTATTTCTTAATTTTGCAGAGTCAGTTATGCCAAGTATTTCATTCAACATTAGTTTTATTACTTTCTTGTTTGTTATTTGAGCTTTCTATTTGTTCTTTTTTATATGTTTGTAATGGAGGTTTCCGGAAAACGGATGAATCTCTTCTTCAAGAAAGTGCTTCAGGTAAATGACATGATTGAATAGCATTACCATTCTCTTTGTGTTAATTGCGTAATGTTTAGAAAAATGAAAACTTGGTAGTGAAGAAGGGATTGTCTGAGTAAAAAGTTCTAAATACTAATTTATAGCTGTATAAATTGATGCAACTGAAAATTTATATTAGAGATAAGAGTAATTTGCTAGAATCTGCTTGGTCTATGACACTATGTGTTACTTTTAACGTACAAAATTACTTGTCTTCCATGTTTCACAGTTGCATGAAGTCTAAAATTAATTGATTTGGGAAAGAGCCGTGGACTGGAGTAATTGTTTTAAAGATTTTTATTAGAAACATTCACTTCTTAATGCTACTGGTGACTAAACTAATTTGACCTCAAAATGCCTCGAACTTCTATCCTCACCTTTTAATTTAATTATTTAGTCTATAGACACATGATATGAAATTCCTATAGGCTTCTAGATACTAAAATATATAATGTTGTAATTATAATCTCTTTAACTAATTTTTCTTTTTATTAAAAAAAAAAAAAAATTCTTCCTCTTTATTCTTAGTTATAGATATTAGGAAACAATGATTTACTTTTATTTGTTGGTTTAAACTCTTATCAGGAGGATGGCAAGATGGTGCTACAGCTGTATGTGTCTGGGTACTAGGGCGGACTGTAAGTTCACCACTGCTTGAACTTATATATTCATAAATAAATCATTGAAATGTCTGCTTTAGATGGTTCCATTATAAGGTGCAAACCAAGTTCTTTAAGTGAAAATTGTTGATGATGTAACTAAAATATGAACAACTGCAAGAATAAAAGGTTTGATGCACATTTCTATATGAATAAAACATTTAGAAAGGACCTCTTTCTATCTTTTGAAATTTTTGGAACGAAAATGTGTGGTTGATTGCTTGCATTGTCACGGCTCATTTCATGGATGAGCAGACAAAATTGTTGCTGAAGGTTTGCTGACTAAGAATCTGTCAAAAATTGCAAAAACAGTATAAGCTAATCACATTTAGCTTGTTATGATGCTTTGGATTGTTTTTCGTTTGTATCTCTTATGAGCATTTTTTTTTTTTTTTTTGTGGACTTCTGGTCCATTTTTTTACTTTTAAACATTAATATACTTTCTTTTTGTGTTTCTTAAAAGAAAAGGAATGAAAATATATTTGATCTACCATTACTTGTTTCTAGGTTTTTGTTGCGAATATTGGGGATGCAAAAGCAGTGGTTGCACGATCATCAATTGTTGATGGATCCCAGAATCATCCAGATGGATTAAGTTCATTGAAGGCCATTGTGGTGACAAGGGAACACAAAGCCATCTTCCCACAGGAGCGAGCTCGTATTCAGAAGGTAAGGATTATATGCATGCAAAACTCACTTCAAACATATTGTCCGATTTCTGAATTGGAGAGACATCTGTGTGAATGCAGACCACTATTAGCTATAAATCTATATTATTTTTTGGTATTCTGAATTGAACCCCTGTGATCAACTATCTATTGTGTTTTGCTATTCAGGCTGGGGGTACTGTCAGTTCAAATGGGCGATTACAGGGACGCCTTGAAGTTTCTAGGGCCTTTGGAGATCGCCAGTTCAAAAAGGTTTCAGTCCTCATCTTTACCTCCATTGACCCTGTGGTGTGATTATTTTTTCTTTTTGAAGTTGGCTCAGAAGAATTCATGTATGTTATTACTATTTTGTATCTCTTAAGAGTACATTAGCCATCAGATATGAAATATGATCTGTATATACTTTTCTGAGGTTAATTAGATCTCATGTCATAGTGCCACTGAAATATAAGTACATTTTTATTCTTTATGGCTGCATGACTTATGAATCATGCCTATCATGTTTGATGTATTGAAATCTGAAAGTAATACGTGAGCTGCAGTTTGGTGTTGTGGCAACCCCAGACATTCATTCCTTTGAGCTTACAGAGAGAGAGCACTTCATCATTCTTGGTTGTGATGGTCTGTGGGGGGTATGTCCTCTTTTTTTGACATCTCGTACATCTAATGAAAGATCTGTTTTTCATTGGATCTTTTACTTTGGGTTCTGCCATTATGATGAAAAAAATTTCTGGAATTTTTGCAGGTGTTTGGACCTAGTGATGCTGTTGAATTTGTTCAGAAATTATTGAAGGTAACAGTATACTTTGCTTTCATTTGTCAGAGTGAAAAAACATGTTGACTTCTTGTTGAACTCATAATACTCCGCAGGTTGTTGGTTTCCGTTTGCATGACCTTTTTTTGGCCCTTTTCAATGGTTGTTCTAATTGAGTGGATAGCCTAGTTGGTTTGACCTCTTGCTGTGGAAGCAGGAGGTCAAGGGACCGATTCTTCCTTACACTTTGGAGAGGAATTTTTTTTAATGTGTTTATACACGGGGTGGGGTTTGGGATGTGCGGAAGCCTTAAAAATGAAATTGAAGGATTATTCAGCAATGTGGCACACTTGCTCCCTTATAAGGGTTAGTGACAGCTAGTTTGTCACTAAACCCTTGTTATCCATTCTCTTGTAGTGAATTTGTAATTATGTTGCTGTTGTTAATGATTTGCTTAAATAGGTTTGCAAATATTTGCAGGAGGGTTTATCAGTTACAGCTGTGAGCCGCCGTCTCGTAAGAGAAGCAGTTCTTGAGCGACGCTGCAAGGATAACTGCACTGCCATTGTAATTGTTTTCAGGCACAAGTGATTCTTCCACAGGTATTAAAATATGGATTTCCCGCTTCTAGTCACAGATTGCAGAGAGCGTTATTTCCCAAACACTGTTGTACGTTCTGTTATAAAAATATTCTTGGCAAGTCATTCAATGTTGGTTGTGTTAGGCTTAGCATGTTGTTTCTACATTTAGTTTCCAGGTGCTGGTTGTATGCTGCTGCTAAATGTTCAAACTTGTAATGTTTTCACTTGGATTAATCAGCTTCAAGAAACCGGTTTTATTGAAGTCGCAGGTGGACTCATTGCTTGCATGGACAATAAAGAAGTAATTCATAACACATGCTGCCTTAATCCACAGTTTTATCAGAACAAATAACTTCACAGTCTACACCCATATGTCAGCCCCATTCTATATCCACTTGCAAGAATCTATCACTAAATTTTTCTTGCCCTGGACAACTGGTAACACTGTTACTGATGCCCTGCTAGCTTCTACTTTGTGTGCCTTCTGGCCTAATCCTAATCTCACCGGTTGCTGCTTTGTTGGTACCCATGTCCTTAAATTTTGATGCGCAACTCCACCCTACGTGCATCAAATCAAAGCCTTCGACAATACACTATCTTGTAAGTAGCAGGTATACATCGTCATTTAACATTCAATCCAAATTATGCAATATGTTCAACATTCTTATTCATGTTAAAGAATAACTCAATGCACAATAGATATAGTTTCTTTAGATTTGGAGGTAGTTTACTTGGTCACTACTATATTAGTTATGATCAAATTTCTTGTACATTTTTTTGGGAAATCTGTTTAATATATGTGAATGGCATTGTTTATGAGACCAACTCTTTGATCAAATACAAATATGAAAAATGTAAAATGGGGATCTTAATTCATACCTCTACATGAGCCACATGAGAAGGAACATTATTTGTGCCATAACTTGCACCATTGGAGAACAGAGGTCAAGGAAGAAGGTAGTTAAAAGGAGGATTTTGTTAATATTTGCCATGGAATTGGTTGTGATTTTTTGTGGGTTTAGACGATTCTAATTGGTGATTAATGCACAATTTGCGTACATTGTTTATACTAATAATCGTGTAATTAACTGATTTCTTTTGAATAATTCATATTTGTCTTCCACTAATTTATATATATAAGAGGAGTAAATTTGGGGATATTATTAAATTAGAAGTTCCAAATTCTATTTTTCTTTTTCACTTTTCAAAGATTCACATAATCATAATCTAGTATTTGGTTCATGTCTATTTTTAACATTATTATTATTATTGTTTATGTGATTATAATGAAAAGTACTCTGTCAAAGCAAATAATGAGGCTTTGAGACAACCCCATGTTGCTCAATTGATTGTTTGTATCTATAATATCCAAATAATAAAGAATCTAATTTAATCACTTCAATTTGGCAGCACAATTGCTTAAAAAGAGAAGAGAATATTCCCACTAATTCTAAATTTTAGCTTTCTTCAAAACCATCTTGCAGAGGAGGTTCATGAATGAGTTCAGTAGTAAATATCCATGCACTTAATTGTCCAAAGATGGCAATCTCTGATTGATTCATTGTAAATTTTCCTGTGCATATACAAGTTGTTCAATGTATGACATTTGTTTAGAGTGATGTGATAAGCAAATTTCTTTCTGTCGCTTAACTATATTTATGATATTTCAAAGTGATTCTATTTCAACTTAAAAAGATACCATATGGTATACCTTTTTAAATCTATGCACAATTATTATTTCAATTTCAATTATTAATTTGATCAATGAAGTCACCTTCCTTGTAATTTTCAAATCAATAATAATAGAAAATACTGAGAGAGAGAGAGAGAGAGGTTCTCAAGAACAAAATGGTCATAGTAATGCATGAACCTTAATGCTGTTATTAGAAACAAGATGTGTGTACCTACAATATGTGGGAATTTTGAGATTTATAGCCTCAAAAATTGATATTTCTATACTTGTTAGATTACATTTACATGTGCTTTCCCTTTGTTAAAGAATCAGAAGAATGCCCAAATCATATGAAGAACCATATGCCACATTTGATTGCCTTTCTAATTTCTTCTCTCTTTTTTGGTTCCAATAAATTCAAAAAATTCCCACCCTCAGTTGCCTTCTTTATTTTTTATTTTCTAACCAATCATCTAATGACCTAATCTCTTTGAGAAATCATCACCGACATATATTAGTATTTGGTTTGACATTATCATGGTATGCAAACGACAAAGCTTCCTTTTTGAAGCAATTATATTTGTGGAAAAATTAATGATAGACACAATGATCCTACCATGAATTTTAAGTTTGTATTTCCTAACAATATTGTGTCCCCAGTAAATAAAAAAAAAAATTCAAACCATGATTTAACTGGTAAAACACTTAAAGGCACAGGTTCAAAATTGAGATGTTGACCCTTAATTTTCGATTTCTTTTCTCAATGGTCAAAATTTAAGGTGCATTTATAATTTTAGTTCAATCTATCTTTTTCATAATTTTGGTCAAATATATCAAATTTGGATGAAATTACTCTTAAATACCCTTTTGTCTGATTGTTTAAGTAAAATAACAAACAAAAAAGAGAAGAAAATATTGTCATCAAACAAATAAATTAGATAAATTTATACATAAAAATGTACAAAATACGTATTAAAAATATAGATTCATGTATAAAATTTGATATATTTGTAAAATTTTTGAAGTTGAAGAAGAATTACAGTTTTTTTGATAAATTATTAAACTTTCTCAATGATTTAGAAAATAGAAGAGATTATAGTGTAATTTAATTTTTCCTCAATAAATTTTCTCAATAGTTTAGAAATCATCGAATGAAATATGGCAGTTAGAATAGACACAAGTCTGTTCATGGGCAATTTTGTCTAAATTTGACATATTCTGATCCAAATTATTAGAAAAAAAAAAAAAAGAAATTGGGCTGAAGCTAAATAATCAATGAGCCTCAACTTTGGGCCATTCTAAAAAAAAAATCAGTTATTATAAAATAAAAATAATTGATAAACACCAATTGTTAAGTATAACAATTACACTCATGTCCTAGATTCATTTAAATCATATAGAGATTGCATGCAAATTACAGTAACCGAAAGAAATATTTATACTTATAAATAAATCAGTTTATTTATTTATGCAACATTTTCTGCTAGTTCATTATGCATTACATCATTTGCAGTTGCTTTTGGGCCTGCTTGCTACCCTAATGCTTCAAATAATACACAGTTTACTATTATATTTGATCCATGCATATGAATATACAAGCAAACACTTCTCCATTGTGAAAGTACTTCAACCAAAAGCCAAAGTAGACACAAAAGATAATAAATCATGGAAAGAGAGAGTGTTATTTTTTCTGAGAAAAAGAAACTTCTTCTGGCATTGCTTGCTCTACAATTCTGCTTTGCAGTATTTCACATTGTCAGCAGAGTTGCACTAAACATTGGTGCCAGTAAAGTTGTCTATACAGTTTACAGAAACATCATTGCTTTCCTTTTATTGGGTCCTTTTACATATTTCTTAGAGAAGTCTTCGATTTGGTGTTTCAAAAGTTTCTTTATTAGTTAGGCATACGGCATACATTTTCTTTTCTTTTCTTCTTTGTTTTCATACGGTAGTATTCTTGTGTATGTGTGTGCGTTCTGTTTCCAGGAAGGAAGGAACTCCTCTTACGTTCTCACTGCTGGTTCAGTGTTTCTTTCTTTCATTATTGGGGTAAGAATTATGAGTTTAATTTAATGAAAATTGATGAAATCCAGTGGTGCTATATGGTCTTTTAGTACTAATCTATTTCACGGCGCTCTCAGAATCACTGCAAACCAAGGATTTTACCTGCTGGGGTTGTAGTATGCATCTCTAACTTTTGCTTCTGCAATGCAAAACTCGGTTCCTGCAATCACTTTTGTCATGGCTTCTGCTTTAAGGTAAATTCAGGCTCTACTTCGATTAACCTAATATAGAAACGGATTCCTTTTCATTTTGCTGATCATTCATTCTCTCTCTCTCTCTCTCAGACTACAGCAAGTTAATGTTGGAAGAAGAGATGCGTTGGCCAAAGTTCTGGGAACAGTTGCTAGTGCCATCGGTGCCAGTATCATCACACTTTACAAAGGCCGTCCCCTTATGAACCTGACAAGGCAAATTACACATGAAAATACTTTCGAAACAACAAGATTACATGTCTGCAAGCAAAACACAGAACTGGACCTGGGGTTGTGTTTTCTTGCTTGGTCACTGCATATCTTGGGGTGGTTGGATGGTTCTTCAGGTTAGCCTATCTTTCTCACCTTCCCATATTATATTAACATAAAAAGTCACTCTTATAATATTAGACACTAACTTGTAATATTTGTAAGTGAATTTTGAGTTGTAAATATGACGTTTGCATTTCTTGAGCTATTGATACATTTAACTGCTAACTTTATGAGCTGATTGTAAAGTTCATAAATGTTGCTGCAGGCTTCTGTGTCGAAGAAGTATCCAGCAAAACTCTCACTCACTTCATTTGCGTGCTTCTTTGGGTTGATTCAATTCTTAGTCATTGCAGCATTTGTGGACACTGACATCAACCATTGGAAAATCCAATCTGGAGAAGAGCTTTTCACAATCTTATATGCAGCAAGAAATTCAATTTCAGCAACTCAAATATGTCATTCATAAACAAAAGTTTTCTCCATGAAATCAATTCACTTGATTCTGTTTGTTACAGGGAATTATGGCTTCTGGGATTGTATTTTCTTTACAAACATGGTGTATTCAGAGAGGAGGTCCCGTGCATGTCTAATTCTGTGTGATCAGTTGTACTCCGGAAGGTATGAAAAAATTAGACAGAAAAAGGTTTACAAATTCACCATCGGAAAAATCTTCCCGGCACCGGGTATATGCACAACAATTAAATAGAACCGTGACATGTACATTTCGTATATATAACAGAGAGCTGATATCACCCACTAATACACATTATAATCTAATTTTGTCAACTTTCTTTTGCATTTCTCAGCAGGATTTTTGGTGCAATTTTCATCGTTGTTGGCCTTTATTTAGTTCTATGGGGTAAAACTGAAGAGAAAGAAGCAGCTAAACAAGAGAAGGAAGAAGAGTCATTAACAAAACACATTCTTCATGCTGAATGTAGGGATAAAGAGGATGCTAATTCATCAGATATACCATGACATCTCTATCCAGTTCAAATCCTGCAGAAACACTCTGAAATTGTGGGTGATCTTGGCAAAAGATGCACTCCTACGGAGGTAAGATTACACCTCAGCATAGCATCATTTAGATCTGGTTTTACACCCCTCCCCCTTAGTTTAATGATTTTTCTTCCGTCAAGCTAAGCTGGCTTTGGCTGAAAATGCATTCTGCAGCCCTCTACAATGACAAAGATTATTTGGTCTGATTTGGTCGGTTGGAGGAGAATCAGACAAACAGTTTCAAAGCTAGAGACACTTCATAAATTGTATATTACTACTAAGTCGACCATGAAATTTGTCAATTTATGTATAAATATAAAAGCCTAGGCAATTAAGCCTTGGGAACTCTTTAAAATTAGCTGCTTTCATCTGATAATTGTAAAAGAGTGTTTGTTTTACCATGCACTCTTAACTATTTTCTTAGCAGAATGTCTAACAATTGGTTCACTAACAGCTCTAAGAAATTCATTCAGTTCAAACATAAAAATGTCATATAATAGTAAATATCAGGCAAAAGAAAAAAGAATCCCTCATCACTTTAAGGACTTAAGATTCTTCTTACTAAAACTAAAATGAAATAAATAAAGTAATTAAACTTGTAGAGAATCTCTTCTTTCCTATGATGCATTATTTTTATTTTCAGTCCCTAGTATTCTTTTCAATGCCAAGCAAATTCTGAAATGAAGAAAGAATAATAAACAACTGCAAGTCCTGGCAAGTTAAAACCCGAGTATGGGTCAATTTTACCAGCATCATTACAGACTAACGGAATCATGGCCTCATACCAGCTATCAATAGATGTCTAAATCCACAATTACATCAATCACAATACCAACCTAAGCCTTGCCACAAATATTTGGGAGCAATCTACACTTTGAAGGGAAAAACACTAAAGATGAATTTCTTACCAACTACAATCATTGACTAAAGAAATTGTGGGTGTGAAAGGCCCTATCCACAGGAAGGCATAATTAACTCCTCTGTAAATCCCAGATAACAGGAAGAATTACTCATCTCTTCTCTATGCTTAAAATATAGTAAGAAATTGTGGAGCTGAAAATCTCTATCCCAATAAAAAGGCCTGTTTGACTATTGGAATGTTTATCACTTCTCTATGCTAATTCTGAATGGCAGTTCTATTAACAGAGAATTTAAAATCCTGATGAAAAATTATATCAAGAATATGTAATGAGATTTGACTGCTCTATTCTACTTGCTACCACCTAAATCATTGTGGCAAGCTACTAGCTTAAAGTATGTTATAATCAAAGTACTAAAAGACCAAGGAACCTCAAATTAGCAGAAGCACTAAAAATATGTTTCTGGTGCATAGCAGATTCCCACAATAGCAACAAAATGCATAGAACCAAAATGTAGTGAAGCAACATCCAATAAAAAAGAGAGATCAAGGAAAATCAGGACCACCTTAAGCCTCAGCAAGCATTCTCAAAATGGTGCACTAACAAAAACTAACTCTCTGTGTTGCCCAACCACAAACTTCAGTAGCAAGCCAATTAATCAAGCCAATTGTGCTTGCTGCTAGAGTATAACACAACAAGCCCTAGAGTCACCTTTTAAAAAATCTGAACAAAACTAGATCTTTGAAATCCAGATCCCAATAATTGTATTTGCACAGTATATTGAAAGACTGGTCTTGACAGCTTGGCTGCCATTCCAGAATAATTAGACAAAATAAGGTATCTACAGAATGAAAAAGAAAAAAGGAAAAAAAAAGTAGCAAATCACTAGTCAACTTAAAGTAAACCACATTCTACAAGCATAAAAGCTTAAAAGAAATTTGGTTATTTATATTTGATACCATACCAAGATATCATTGACAGCATGACACAGTTCCAAGTTTTAATTGTCATCACTACAATAGGTCATTGCAAAACCTTACAAATCTTTAGATGCAACTGATGAATATTTACCGCAGCTGCATGCATGCCTGAAGCTACATGGCTTCAAGAGAATATCAATATTGAAGCCAGAATACAATTTTGAGCTTACACAAATACTACCTTCTAATAATGCATTAACAGTAACATGACTAAGACAGTGTGCTTTCTCAAAGTTGTAATGTTCTAATCAAAACATAATGTATGAACAAGTCAATGCGTATTGAGCTATCATAGAGCAGATGATACATCAATAGCACTTATCAATTTGCCTAAGAATATATTTGTTTAGGTTTCTCACATATTTATAAACAATGCAAGGCAACTGAAACAAGAAAAGATTGTTCAAATGATATATGGTCATTCATTCAGCACAACAATTAATCAAGGATCATCTTAAAAGGTAAAGACTACTAATAAAACAACATCCATAAACTTCAATGCATATGAGCTGATATAAAGAAGCAACATGAAAAGAAGACCATAAAATATCCAAATTCAAACCAAATACGTGGTGTGAAAAACAACAAAACCAAAATTCTTAATTGCAATCAATCCTGAAGCAGAGAAAACTTACTAATTTAGATAGTCACGGACACAAAGCATAACTAGCAAATACATTTCCATCCTTGGATGAAAACTACCTCACGGTAACAATGTCATCAATCTTCAAAATCATCCTAACACACTCACTTGCCAGTGTTATTGCACTTGTGCTCACAAGCAGTGGCTGCACCACATTCTCCTCCAAAATATTTGTTATCTGCCCCTTTCTCACATTGATGCCAGCATTGATCTCCCCCTGAGCGTGCCTGTTCCTCAGTTCTGTCACTATTGCTATGGGGTTCAACCCAGCATTCTCAGCCAAGGTATAGGGAATAACCTCAAGTGCCTCCGCAAAAGACCTCACGCAATACCCTTCCATCCCATGCAATACCTTTGCCCACACACCCAGCTGCCTTGATAGCTCAATCTCTGGCGCCCCACCACCTGCAATCAGGAACCGCTTGTTCACCAAACACCTAACCACACACAAAGCATCGTGCAAGCTCCTTTCAGCCTCATCAATCACCAACTGATTTGAACCACGAACAAGCACAGTTGTGGTCCTACCCATATCCTTAATCCCAGTAATCTTCACGATCTTCCCATCTCCAAGCGAAACCTCCTCAACTAAATCCGCATATCCCAACTTCTCCGCACGGAAATGGTCTATATTGGCAATGGGCAAACAATTCAAAGTCTTAGTGATGAACTCAATCTCATCCCTCTCCACATCCTTAACAACCAAAATCTTTGATTTTGCCAGATAATGTAATGACAAATCAGTCACCGCATCTCTCAATATACTCTTTTGAATCAACAAAACATTACACCCAGTGGCCTTAATCTTCTTAATCATCCCCAATATATAATTTCTCTCCTCTTTCAAAATCCTATCCATCTGGGTATAGTCCGAAACCACAATGCTCTGCTCTATATCAGTCTTCGGCGGTGAAATTTGAAACTGAATCACAGCAATTTTAGCGTTCTCCATGCGTGTCGGCCCACCCGCTGCATGACTCGCTTTCTTATCAAAAACCAATCCTTTCACCAACTCTGTATCATCGACAGTTCCTCCTAATTTCTTCACGATCCTAATGTCTCTTAAATCAACCAAATCTGGTTTAGCCGAGTCTACCACCGATAAAACGGCTTCAACAGCCAACGGTGCTAGTAACGTAGAGTACTGACTCACGACCTTGCTGTTTAAGGACGTACTCGCGGATTTAATCAAGCTTTCACGATCTGATAACTCCACCGGGACAGCCATTGCCGTGAGCACATCGACAGCCTTGATAGCAGCCTTGTGGAGAGAGTCCGAAATAACAGTTGGATGGATTCCGTTAGACAAAAGAATAAGACACTGTTTTAACAAAGCTCCGGCAATGACGACGACGGTAGTGGTGCCATCACCAGCGGCGGAGTCCTGAGACTTCGACAGCTCGACGAGCATCTTCGCGGCGGGCTGGAGAACTTCCATCTTGTTCAAGATGGTGGCGCCGTCGTTTGTGATGATGACCTCACCGCTGGCCGTGGAGATCATCTTGTCCATACCCTTGGGGCCGAGACTGGTCCGAACTGCGTCAGCCACGGCTCGAGCGGCCACGATGTTGGCGTGGCGAATGTCTTCTTTGCGCTTGTTGTCCACGTAGGACTCCGTCTTCGAAGAGCGAAGTTGAGAGGCTACTGCTGGCGCTGCCATTGTTTGAAAGAAACCCTAAACCCTGATTTCGGATTCAGAGTGGCAGAAACTGTAAATAAGAAGAAGAGATCGGGGTGAATGTGGGAATGAAATGCACGGAAACCCTAGAACAGAGAAAGGGTTCTGGCCTGGACAGTGAAGTAGCAAGTCTGGTAGAATTCAAGGGGAGAAATCTCGTATTTGATTTGAGGTGGATTAAGGAGATGTTTGGTAGCAGCGGCAAGCGTGCTCTTCAATTAACAATGAGTGCCTCGGGCAATTTGTAAATCCAAACAGAGCCTAAAATGCCTATTTTACAATAAAAATGCAAATCTCAACCGTAGATTTAATATTTTGATATTTAATCATATATTATATTTTCATACAATTATAAATTGAAATTATTTTCTATTGTTGAAGAAAATAATTTTAATTTTTTTTCTAACCATTTTAAGAATTGGATGAATGAATTTTAAAGCAAATTAATGTTGATTTTTTTTTTAAATAATAATATATTTTATTTAAATAATCACATTATTTTTTTCATTAAATTAATCAATAAAATAAATTTTTTTTATTTTTTATTTTTTTGCTTCAAGTTTCAAGTTACCCTAATGGGTACTAGAAATTTCAAACAAATTTCATATAAAAATATATATATAAATTTAATAATAATGATCTTTCTTGAAACTTTACTTCTTCCTACAATTATATCTTCAAAAACCCTCTCCTTTGGCCCTTCTCGTAGGTATAAACCAACCTGTGGCTTTTAGGTCTCTGCAGCATTATCATGTGCTTTCTAATTACCACTAGGTCTCTGCTTATACCATCAAAACTGTTGCAAGCCCCTAAACATGTTGTAAGGTCTGATTCTATACATTAAACACAATGAGTAGGGAATTCTGTTTCTTTGAACTCTTGCTCCATCTGAGCAGTCAGAGCTAGGTAATTAACTCAAAAAGGGAGAGGGAAGAAGTACCAGGACTTGTGTTTCTGAAAGTACAAATTAGCAAGTGGAGTAGGTTGTTAATGGCTATATTATCTAATTTTCTTCTTGAGTTCAAAAAAGTCTCTGTACTTTTATGAAAAGACAAGTTGGCGCAAAACATGGCCATGGAATATACCAAATTTATTGCTTAAAAAGATTCTTTGCTGCCAACTTACATGCATCTTAACTGATTTAAGATAATTACAAAAGCAAAATATTGTGGTTTGATTTTGGATGGAATTTGACGGTGTCTAATACTAAGTGGTTTATTAAGTCCAGAATGACTGGGCTTTTGAATTTTAAGTTTTAGAACATGGTAATGATATGGAAATGCCATCATGTAATTGAAGTTTTCACTTCAATCTCCTCCAAGCCTCTGTGCTGACCAAATGTCAAAAAACAATACATGAGTGGTGATAAAGTTTGTTTAAGAGCTCACAAACTGAATTAGAATTGGAACTAAAAGTACACATTTAGAAAAAGATAATGAGGCATTTATGCTGAGGGCTAAACCTCCATCTCATTTACACCATCAGACTGAATCCTTCCCACTTTGAGTCTAGTTTAGATAAATAAGAAATAATTTGTTGATCACGTATCACTTGACCGTAATCCTTAATTTTTAATTTGCTTCGTCACAATTTAACTGAAATCTCTGCATGCTTTTTTTGTACTATTTTTGAATTAATTTATTTGTGGGCCGTTATTTTCGAACAGATATTGTGACGTAATGATTGTCTCAAAATTTGTTATTGATTATGAACCTTTTTGCTGCTGCTTGAGTTGACTTTGTGTAATTTAATGCAGCATCCATTCATTTTGCAAAGCTTTGCAGTTGTAGACCATTAGGTACCATTATCAAATTGGTTTCGTTAGTTTTCTGTTTGTGTTCTGTAGAGAAGAGGAAGATGGTCGTGTTCAGGCTGGAGAGTGTTAGCATCTCTATCCCAGATGCGTATATGATGCTTTTGCTGATTATCAGTTACCAGAACTTTTAAGGACTCCACTGCAATCTTTGTGTGTTTGCAAATCAAAAGTTTAGAACTTGGAAGTATATCCGAATTCCTTTCTAGGGCGCTGCAGCCACCTGAACCTTTGTCGGTAATTTTCAAATTGATTGCTTACTGGCACCTGCAGACGCAGAGCTATGAAACTTAAAGGGATGAAAAATGAATTAATCTTCTTGCTTGCCTTATGGTTGTATTGTACATGTCTTCGTCTTAGGCATATAGATTCTTCTATCAGTAGTACTGTCATTTAAATATTCAACAAATCAGTTGTTTGACTCCTGCTTGTTATGTAGGTCAAAAATGCTGTTGAATATTTGCAGATCATTGGGGCTTTGGATGAGCATGAGAATCTGACAGTACCAGGTGAAGAACTGCCTTTTTTTTAATAAAAAATGTTTTTTTAAGGTATGGATATTGAGTTATTCTATAAATAATAAATCTTAACTTTTGACTGGTGGTTTGCAGGACGCAATTTGTCAATGCTTCTGGTTGAGCCTAAACTTGGAAAAATGGTCATATTTCGGGCTATTTTGAACTGTCTAGATCCAGTAATGACAGTTGTTGCTGGTCATAGTGTCAGAGATCCATTCTTGATGCTATTTGACAAGAAGGATGTAAGTCCACCGGCAATAAGTGTTTTGATTCTGTTAGTAGTATCTTTTTTGCAGCATTTTGCTTGTGATGCTGAGTAAATGTGATTTACATTCTACAGTTTTCTTGCAAATTTTTGTAGCATTTGCTAGTGTTCAAGCATATAATTTTTCTTAGGTCACAGTGAATTATGTGTCATATTTTGGAAAATTGTTGTGGTGTATCTTGTTTGTTAAAAGAATTACTCTAGAACAAAATGTCTAACAGGTGGGTGTAATACAGTAGGTTAAGAGTTCATTTATAGTAAAATTAGGGCTATGAGCAAGCAAATAGAGAACACATTACCATTTCTTTTTGCTTGTGTTCTTTTTTGCTCATGCTGATGGGAATTTTGTTGCTACTACCAAACTTCCCAGTTTGTGCGCATTTTGAGAGGTTTTTCTTGTTGTGGTGGTTGAGGCTCTATATATACAATGTTGTGAAGAATCACGGCTTGCTTGCCTTTTGTAGCTTGCAGAGTCGGCAAAAGCTCAATTCTCTGGCCATGACTATAGTGACCATCTTGCACTTGTACCAGCCTACAATGGTTGGAAAGAAGCTGAAAGACATCAATCTGGTTATGAGTACTGCTTGAAAAATTTTCTTTCTTCACAAACTCTGAAAGCAATGGATTCTCTACGAAAGAGTTCTTCTTTTTGCTAAAGGATGCTGGTTTGGTTGATCGCAATACAGAAAACTGCAATAAATGGAGTCATGATGAGCATCTTATCAGAGCAGTCATACGTGCAGGCTTATTTCCTGGAATACCCTCTGTCGTGGTGAGTGGTGCTGCATTTGTTTTAGAGGATTATGAAAGAGTGGATATTGTTTTCTTTTTGTGTGGTTCTGTTCTTCATATAACTTGAAATCCATTGAGCAGAAAGAGTGATTAAATAATTGTTACGCATTTGAACTTGCCCACATGCTTGCTGTAATTGATAAGTAGTTACAGATTTCTTCTGTAAATTTAACCGTATGCTAGAGAGATCACTTGTGTTTGTTTGTACATGGTAAAGAATATGTAATGATACAATTGTGATCTACAGAATAAGGAAAAGTCTATAGCTTTGAAAACAATGGAGGATGGACAAGTGCTTCTATACTCAGTGAGTTTCTTGTCTTTCTACTAGTTTAGTGTTCCTCTTGAAATTGTATTACTTTCATCAGGTCATTTTCTATATAAAGAATAGGTGTATCCGGAATTTTCCACCCTTTTTTTGGGTCGCGTCATGGTTGTCTTGAACAGAATTCTGTTAATGCTGGAGTTCCCAAAATTCCATACCCATGGCTGGTTTTTAATAAAAAGGTTAAAGTGAATTCAGTTTTTCTCCGGGATTCTACTGGTGTATCTGATTCTGTGCTTCTCTTATTTGGAGGGAATATTTCGAGAGGTGGACTAGTAAATTCCGTAATTCCTTTTTTCTGTCATTTCCTATACGTCTATTTTTTTCTTGACAGAAGACATGGATATTTAATTTCATTTTCTTTCTCGGCTACACATGATTTTTGCTGAACTTTCCTGGCTTTTGACAGGATGGACACCTGAAAATGTTGGAAGGATATTTGGAATTTTTCATGAAACCTGAATTAGCTGACACTTATTTTACCTTAAAGAGAGAGATCAAGGAACTTATTCAGATAAAAGTAAGTATTAATTGATTTTGCTGACTTAGTGTCTTTTAAAAATAATATTAAAATTCTTTATCAAAAGGACTCTTATTCGGATAATTGTTTGATCCATGTATAGTGTTGTATTTTCTGTGGCCAGCTTCTTAATCCTGAGTTTGATATAGAAGTCCATAAGGAACTCCTATGCACTGTCAGATTACTGGTGTCAGAGGACCAATGTCAGGGCAGATTCGTCTTTGGCCGCCAGTTGCCAGCACCCTCAAAAAAGGCGGCAAAAGTGACACTCCCAGGAATAGTCTCAAAAGGTGGGGGTGATAATTCAAAGAGTGAGCTGCAAACATTGCTTGCCAGGGAAGGACATGGTGCTCCCACCTATAAGACAAAGCAACTGAAAAACAACCAGTTTCATTCCACTGTGATCTTTAATGGGTTGAACTTTGTTGGGCAGCCTTGCAGCTATAAGAAACTTGCAGAAAAGGATGCGGCTGTAGAGGCTTTGTTGTGGTTGAGAGGCGAGAGCCATTCATCTTCCAGAGATCTTGATCACATGTCAATGCTCTTAAAGAAGAGTAAAAGCAAAAATAAAAAGAGAACTTGAATACCTGGTGCTAAATGTAGTTAAGCTGATGTAAAAAAACATAGTGTGGTACTGTGTCTTTACTGAACAGAGCCCCTGGTTGAAGTTCCAAGTTTTGATGGACTTGGCGGGGTTCAATCTTTCCAGCTCCGGAATATGAAGCTGCAAGAGAAATTGCAGCTTACAGAATCAACGACAGCTGCTTACCTTCCAGGACCCTGTTTTATGAAAAGGGTGAAAATGATAGTATTGTTGGAGGTAAAAACAGGAGATTCTACCTAGCTGACTGAAGAGACAGAAAACGATTGGGTGCCTTCTCACCTGGATCGGATTTCTTGTTGACCCAAGCTCAGTGCAGCATCAGGCACATTTTGTTGTCGTATTGTTAAAAATAGACTTGGGAATTACCACTGTAATTCTTAGAGGAATATCTAGCGGCAATATATTTTTGTTGTCAGTAAAGTGAAAATCATATATTGGGCACTCTTTGGACAACATTTGTTTTTGGTTTGTCACGGAAGATTTGAATATTGGATTTCAATTTTGATGATCAATTCAAGGTACTGTAAGTCTTAAAAGAGTAAGGTTTTTTATTCGTATTCTGTACTTACTGGTGCAAAAGTTCAAGTGCTTTGGACAAAGTGCTTCTAAACCTATTCGAATCAACTTGTACATTTTGTTTGACCATGTACACAGACCTAAATACTCCCCATCCCTGTTTTCCAACCGAGGAAGGATCCCTTATTACTGGATGGTCAAGTGGGTATTGCTTTATCAAAGTGCTTTCCTCTAGTTTAATCTTGTATTCTAAATACTTCAATTTCATAGCTTTTGCAGGCTCTTCATAATCAGTTCTTGCCAACCATTCAAATCCTCCAAACGGGACTACTTGGATGAAAACTGCATTTTCTGGGAGGAAAATCATGTTGGTCATGGCAGCTCCATGAACTGCCAGAAACACATCGCAAGAATTCACAGTTTCCGCAAATCTGGATAGATCCCCGCTTGCCTCTGTCACAACCACGTCGAACCCTAACTTTCTAGCCATTTGAGCAATTTCTTCTGGATTGGTAAAAGCTCGTGTTCTCTTCCTTGCAATGATCAGAAGTCGAGGCTTTCTCTTTTCCCCTTCCCTCAGTCTGATCGCGGCAACTTTCTGCAACGAGAAGGAACTTCTTATGAACCGTCTGAAGTCTTTTAGAGAATAGGGAGAGATTGAAGGATCAATATTCAGCTCTTTGTCATGACGTTTAAGGCCAATAATCCCACTAGGAAAACAGTGAATATCTACTTCGTTATCGATGTCCATAACATCGTATCTCGATAACTTTTTCAGTACATTTTGGTACTTCTTAATCCACCAAGAGTGCTTATCGGTGATAACAAATTTGACTTCCCCTTTGAAGTGTCGAGAAGTTATGTACAACGGAATAATGATATCGCTGAAGTCGTGAAAAATGTTTCCTGCATATCCTCCGCTGGAGAAGAGAATGGCCGGAACGCTGTGGTTTTTGGTACATTCCGGGAGTTTTTGGGCATACGTTGCTGATTTTACTGACCACTCCTTTACGCGTTTCATTACAAATCGGTCGTGTTTTCGAGCATACGGTCTGATAATCCATGAGCTATTTTCCGCAGAGACGGCCGCTTGATCAGCTGAAGGAATGAGCACAGCTGCAGAACTTCCATCAATCCTTATATCATTCTTGGTCTCACAGAAGTCTGCTCTTTTCGTTATCCTGCAGACTGGCTCTTTTTTCTTGGTTACAGATTCTGAAATTTCAGACCTTATCATCAAAATCGGATTGTTTGATTAAGTAATACTTAAAAATTAGCTCTCATAACGAAGTAATTAAATAATTTTTGATGAAAATTACTTACCCTCCAGCACTGGTTGAGAATTGGTGGTGGGCATAACTATTAGCTGGGAGTTGATTGTATTTTTAACGGTACGTCCAGGGTTGCTTATATTTTCATGTTCATGTTGAGAGCTGCCGGTGTCCTTAAATTTTTTCTGGGAATTGGTTATTTCATTGACGGTTAGCTCCTTCAGGTCATCAACATCCACCATTAGCTGCAAATTTACTGCAAAAAAATAAAAATAAAAAATATATATTTTAATCTTGCTAATATTCAAGATAATTTGTACATAAATTTGCTAATCGCAGAAGTTAGCATTTGCAAAAGATTAATGAAGTGCAAGAATTAATAAAGGAAACTTACAAGCTGGCAAAGGACCCAAATAGGGCTTGAAGACAGTGCAGAAGCAGAGTGCAATTAGAAAGCAACATGCAAATGCCATGCATGTGAGTTGCTTTTGCTCTCGCCTTCTAATACCTCTAACAAGTATCGAATTGAACATGATCTCTTTCTCTCCTTCAATCCTCAGCTAAACACAACGCAGTACACAGTTTCATGCAAAAGCTCTATGAGCAGATCAAAATGCAAAAGAAGCATAGTCTAATTACATGCATGCACGCTTCAAATTTAAACCCTAATCGATAACACAACTACATATGCAGCTTGAAGTTTCAATAATATTAATGGACGGCAAATCAAGATTCAGATACTTTGTGTATAATTTTGTGGGACAAATTTAGCTGCATTTAAAGATTTCTGTGTCAAGTATTGCTCCCCACGTACGTATGATTTTGTTAGCTATAGCATTGTGGACTTTATAGGCATTTTAATTTTTCGGTAACTGCATAGGAAAGGGACTCTTTAGTTGACTGCTGTGGAAGAACTAAACATCTCTTTCAATTATTGCATTTGGCGATATTCTATATCTTTGATATTCTCAGAATGAATGAGTATCAATGCCGGCTGTGGATTATAACCTTGACAGGTGTATATGGTCTGACTTTTTTTTTTTTTGGGT
>CP135557.1:1449373-1477757 GCA_032402905.1 Khaya senegalensis | reverse complement strand
AAAAAAAAAAGAAAGGAAAGAAAAGGAGGAAATGATATCTAAAAGCTTAGTTTTGTATAGAAAACAGTATTTACTGATGCAACAGCTCAAGGGCTTTTAGCAAAGTACCTCTAATCCTATTCAAATCAAGCTGTACATTCTGTTTGTCCAAGTACAAAGACTTGAATGAATTCCATCCTTGTTTCCCAATTGAGGAAGGATTTCTTATAACTTCATGATCAATTGGGTATTTCTGTATTAAAGTGCTCTCTTCCGGTTTAATTTTATACTCCAAATACCTCAAATTCATTGCCTTTGAAGGCTCTTCAAAAGAAGTTTTCGCCAGCCATTCAACCGCTATGGGAACTACTTGTATAAGAACTGCAGTTTCCGGAAGGAAAACAATGTTGGTCAAGCCAGCTCCGTGAAGTCCCAATAACACATCACAAGAATTCACAATCTCCGCGAATTTTGATACATTCATATCTGCCTCTGCCACAACTACTTTGTACCCCGACTTTCTAGCTGCTTCAGCAATTTTTCCAGCATTGGTAAAAGATCGCGTTCTTTTGCGTGAGATGATAAGAAGTCGCGGACTTTCCTTTTGTCCATCCGTCATTTTGATCGCTGTAGATTTCTGTAAGGAGTAGGAATTTCTTATGAACTTTCTGAAGTCTTTCATGGAATAAGAAGACTTTGAAGGATCAATGTTAAGCTCTTTATTGCCATGGCGTTTAAGGCCAATTATTCCTCCTGGGAAGCAATGAACATCGGTAGTTTGTTTATCAATTTCGATGATATCATATTTTGATAAGTTCTGCAGTAACTTTCTGAACTTCTCGATCCACCAAGACTTTTTGTTTGTGACAAGAAATTGTACTTCTCCATTGAACTGTCTGGACGTTAGATACAGTGGAATTAAAATGTCGGTGAAGTCATGAAAGTAGTTTCCTCCATATCCTCCAATGGAGAAGAGAATGGCTGGAACATTGTGATTCTGAGTGCATTTCCAGAGATTTTGGCCACTCATTACTGATTTTACTGACCATTCTCTGACGTTATTCATTGCCGTTTCGTCTGTTTTTCGAGCATATGGTCTGATAATCCATGAACTATTTTCTGCCAAGCTTCCAGCTGCTTTAGATGAAGCAATAAATACAGTGCCGGAACTTGCTTCTATCTTTATATGGTCCTTGATCTGGCAAAAGTCCGATTGTTTCGTTATGCTGCAGACTGGCTTTATCTTCGTCGGTACAAAATCTGGAACTTCAGAAACCAACATCAAAACAACTCAAGTCAGTAATGAACAGCTCCATGTTCTAAAATGATAAATCATTCTTGCTTAAGACGATTGTACTTACCCTTCACAATATGCCGACTATTGTTCGTATCATTGGCTATTAGCTTGGAGCTGTTTGTATTTGTAGCTATAATTTTCTGAGAGCTGCTAATATTGACCTTTTGTTGAGACTTGCTTGCGTCAACAAGTGTATGTTGAGGGCTGCTACCATTATTCTTAAATAGTCTCTGGAAACTGCCTGTATCCCTGACCATTTGCATCTTTAATCCATCACCCATCGACACCCGTAAATTTACTGCACGACAATTAGCTTCTCATTTTATTAACGAAGATGTTTACAATTCTGAGTAGGAAAAGTGTTAGAATGAAGTACTTACAAACTGATAGAGGACCCAAATAAGGCTTAAGCATAGTGCAGAAGCTCAAAGCAATCAGCAAGCAACCAAACAGTGCCCCATATCTGAATTTCTTCTGTTCGTGCTTACTAAAGCTTCTAGCAATTATGGAATTGTACAACATTTTTTCCCTCTATTTTCCTCACTTAGGCAAAACTCAGTGGTAAGTTCTACAATGACATTTTGCACATGACATGCAAATTAGAAGCCAAGATTATGTATATATTCAAACTCACAACCTGAACCAAGTAGAAGTTGATGTGTTCACTTCAAACTTGGACGGCAAAGGAAGTTTCAGATACTACTTTTTTTTTCTTAAATTTAAGTGAAACAGTCCTATCACATTAATATAAATAACGTGAAAGTAAAAGTGGCATGCATTAATTTTTGTGTGAATTATTGCTTCCACGTATATTTTTATTAAGCTCTCTTAGGATTTTCTAAATATACGGAATCGTCCGAAAGAGACTTCGTTGATGACTGCTGTGTGAGAAACAAACACCTCTTTCAATGATGGCATTTGGTGATTTCCTTGCTTGTTCAGAGAATAAATCGCCGGCCATGGATTACATCTAATGAAAGCTATCAACTGACCAAACTTTGTTTTAAAAAATAATTTGGGAAAACTGAACACGTCCAAGCTAATAAAAGAATATATAGAAATCAATATACATGTATTATTTTGTTATTACAAATTGAACAATCCCAAATGCCTGCAATCTATTTCATGTTGACATTAGATATGGCTACGGGGACAAGTGGCATAGGCTGATTGATTGTGATTCCAAAATTTAACTAAAAATTAATATAATGTTAAATTTAATAGACATCACATTTTAAAAATTCGATTAGGATCCCAAAATTCAAAGAAAACTCAAGGCCACTCTGAGTGACATGGTAAGCATAAGAAGTTAAATGCTCGATGAATTATGCAAATTTGCAAAGCAATTAGGATTGCAGACAGCTGAGTTAACTAGTTGACTGATTTTGTTCTGGACAGTGGTAGGAAGTTCAGGCAAGCAAATAAAATTGTTGAGTGGAACGAGACATTGTAACAATATCTGCCTGCTCAGTTTTGGTGGGATGCATGAAGTGACAAGAGTGGGAAGAAGGCTTAGTGTCTTAGTCATTTGTCTCTATTCAAGGAAAACTCGTACTCTTTAGAATAATAGATTCTCTAAAACTTACTTATCGGAGAGAATATGTACTCAATTTATTAATATATAGTTTGTTTAAATAACATAAGGAGAAGTTAACGCATTATTGTCACACAAATATACAATTATATATGGTTTTTTTTTATATATACTTGCAAGGTCAAAATCTAACCAAAATCTGTGTCAAATTTGGGAAGCATGCATTATCACTCAAGTCAATAGTAGGTAGCAAATTAAGGCAGCCCTAGGATTGAAAGATACGTACATTGTATTACTACAACATCTTTGAGTAATGCATGTACAAAACTTATATGTGCATACAAATGCTCTCATTGTATACATGATTTGTATACTAATGTAACATTAGTTTGGTACATGCTCGGTGCAAATGTTATGCAGCGAGGTATGCATATGAAAGTCAATTTTCAGTTGGTGATTAGTGGAATTTCTATGATAAGGGTATTTTATATTCTTAATTTGGATAAATTTTATTTGATTTTTAGCTAAATTTTTTAGAATAAATGGATGCATGATCGTATTTCTTATTTAATTTTCAGGTTTTAAAGGAATAAAAACTTAAAAGATGATTTGATGTTGAAGGGGCATAAAAAAGATGACATTTCAACTTAAAAAACAAGAGAGTGCAAGAGAGTGCAAGAGAGTGGATAGTAGTTTGAAGGCTGCAGTGCCAAAACTCAAAACCACAGCCTAAACAAAAGAAGAATGCACAAGGCAGAAGCTCCGGGGCCGCAGTCCAAGAAGCCAAGGCCGCGGCCCTAGGAAAAGTAAGGCTTGGTGAGGCGATGCCAGAAGACAAAGTCGCAGCACCCAACAGGAAAATTTCAGGAATTCCCTGTTTTTTCTCATCACTTTAAAAGGAAAACTTGTGCTATTCGAAAAGGAGGCTTTTAGGAATGAAAGAATAAAGTAGAACAAAGAAAAATGAGAAGAAACACAAAGAAGAACCAAGGAGAAAGGATGTCAAGGCCTTCAGTCCATCATTTCTAAGTTTTATTCTTTTTTCTTTAATTTTCTTGATTCAAAATATTAAATTTATTTATTTATTTTTTTTTTTTTTGTAGTTTTTTTACGTTATGAACCAAGTTCTTTATTCTAGGGTTATGATATAACCAAACTACATAAAATTAATATTTATTTACTTGAGTTAATTGAGATTTTGTTGTTTGGTTGAGCTTTTTTTTTTAATGCTTTTAAGTAATTAGCCACTACTTAAATATTTTAATTACATATTGATATTCTTAAAAAAGAATATTTATATTTTTGATTTTATGAGAAATGCTATTAGATCTATGTAAGATAACTATATACTTCTGTGCTTAGTATAATCAATACATTGAATCTATAAATTTAATAAATATTTGATTATTTTAATTCGTATATGTGAATTGATAAATTAAAGATATTTTTATTATAATCTTAGAAAAAAGTTAATGAATATTATTTAGGATTCTCAATTGCTAATCATAGGCTTAATTTTAATTTATAATACAATTAATAAGAACAATTAAATTGAATTTGGATTAATTTAAGTAAAATCGAATACTCTAAAACTTTATCTATTTAATTGCAAGTTTAGTCTTTGTTTTGTTTTAAGTTTATTTGTCAACTAGTTAGCAAATAAATTCAATATTTTATATGTTCAAATAATATTAAAAGTAGTAAAAATTAATACTTAAAACTTAAATAAATAATTTTCATAGAAATGACACTCACTTATCATTATATTAATTATTTACAATAACATTATCATACATTTGCATTTATGTAATTCTCTCGATACTCTATTTCCATCACATCACTCGAAAAGATGAATGAACTTTACCGTAAGCATATTATTTTTCGAAAAATTGAAGATTGAAGAATAATATATAAACAAATAATTGAGACAACAATAAGAATAATATATAAACAAATAATTGAGACAACAATAAGCCAATGGAATCCTACTTGATCAATTAGGGTTTTATATTGATGATGATGGACAACATTTGCTTTTCTAGTAACCAATCATTAACTTTCTATGGACAATTACATTATAATAATTAATTAATTTCTTTCTGTGAATTAACTAAATACTTGTGAATTTGTATACATGGTAAATATCATTTCAATTTCTTCACAACTGCTCGCAGACACCCTGAAAGAAAAATGAATTAAACAGTTTTCGTTTAGATCAACATTCATTACTAACCTTTTCTTCTCTTTTTTTTTTTTTTTGTCTCTTACCTTTTTTTTCCTACGGAGTAATGGTTCTTGTTTCTGGAGTTTATCTATCACTGTTGGTGTTGTAAAAATTTCAACCAATCTTGAGAAATGATTTGTTAACGAAAAACTATCCAACGATTGGTAAAATGAGTAAAATGAACAGAGGAAAGACTAAGTCTCAGTACCCAGAATTCACTCTGAAATACTGAAGTTAAGCAATAAGAGGAAATTTATCCCCGAACCCTGCATTATACTTTGTTTCCAAAAACTACTTTTGTAACGCCCCAAATTCAACATGCATCGCACATGTCGAATTAAGGCGTACGAGTTCATAAACCAATACTAAAATTTTACCATAATAGTTTTTATACCGAAATACTTTATTACATTAATCAATGAAATTACAGTTTATTAAATACTACAATATCTCAATCTATCTCAAAAGTTCTAAAATAACCTCCACAAACAAAATAAAGAGTGCGATAAATAAAATATGAAATTCTATTCATCACTTATAATAAAAATAATATAAAATCTTTAAAGCCATCTTCCAAACAAGCCATCACGCTTAATAGTTTAAACCACTAACTATGCAAAAAGTAAATGACGAGGGGTGAGCCGTCAACTCGGTAAGTAATACCATTCATAACATATGTATGAGTTTCCTTATTTTTGAATGCATAAAAATATTTGCAAGCCTTTTTGTTCAAATATTATGCAAAAGCATGATTTCAAGTAATTTTGTCAAATAAATAAACATTTAATATTTATAAATTTTCATAAGAGAACATATTTCATAAATGTAAATGCAAAGACTTATAAAATATTCATTACGAAAAACATATTTCATTTACTCGTCATACAAACTTCATAAATTCTTATAAGTCAAAAATCATATTTCATAAATCATAAATCATAAATGCGGAATCGAATAAACATTCATTTCAGAAAGTACATTTAATTTGCTCATGTCACATAGTATTACCTGTACCCCCGATAACCCGGCCAATTAACATAATATCACCTGTAATCCCGGTGACCCGACCATATAACATAATATCACCTGTATTTCCGGTGACCCGGCCATATAGATTCGTGTGCACACTTAGAACATAATACCAGCTGGTCCATTCATATATTGACCGTAGTCAAACATATTCATAATCATAATCATAATACTACGGACAGAGGAGCCAAAAATATTTCATCTCAATTGTTATATAAGAATCATTTATAACATAGCGGCTTGCATTGATTTATTTACAAAGCATTTAATAAAATTCATAATTAAACATTACTTTTATAAAACAATTGTTAAAACTTTTAAAATATGCAATTTATGAAAATTCATAATATAAATACATTTATCATATAATCAAATCAAATATTTCACAACATTGAAGTCAAATGATTTATGCTATAAAATAATTTCATAATCATTATGTAAAGTAACCCAATAGATATCATGAATGGAATTACTTATCTCAATCCAAGTTAAAATCTTTAACTACCTTTATTCGTCGTTCGATGGTTCTGAACTTCCTATAATAATGAACTATCTAATTAAAAGAAATACTTAAAATAATACATAAATAAAATTTATAACATTCTATTTCAACTACACTAACTGCTTAGATCTTTAACCAAAACCACCTATAAATCTCGAATTTTAAACTCTTACTTTATAAATCAAGTCAAGCTAAAACTTCACAAATTTACTGAGCACACCTAAAGATGTCATATATAAAAATTTTATGATATTTCAAGTTCAAAAAGATTTTTAAAATAATAAATTTTTCATAGAATAGTAACCTGCCCAGAATATTTTGGAACTGCATATGACTCAATAGAAAATTTATAACTATTAACATATTTTTCAAAATGCTATGAAATTTATGGACAAGCCAGTAAACATGTGTATAAACTATTATAAAAATTTTCATAATTTTTGAAGGTCTTTTCGTATTATAAAAACAATTACGTAATTCAAAACTATAACCTGCCGACATAATTTCAGAATAGATGTCCATAGAATCAAAAATTCATAAATATATAAATATATTTCTAAAAATCACAAAATTAAAATAACAAACACAAAACATATGTATCAAACTCCAGTTAAAATTTCATAATTTTTGGAAGTCGTTTTCTCCCTCAAATAAATTTTATCTTTTATTTAAATCGTAAAACGTATAGAATTTCAGATTTCATAAGTTAACTTCAAAAATCTGTAGAAAATTCAATTCTCATCCAATTTAAGTAAAACAAAATTCTGTGTTCTCATTATCATGTCAAAATTCAATTATGAAAAACTTTTGTTGACAACCTTGATAAAATTTTTACTAAAATAATTATAGAAATATCATGCTCAGTAAATAATGTAAAATCCTAGTCCAAACAATTCACAAGATATGGTTCACTACTATTCTATGAACACTAACTCAAGAAATTTTATTTAATCTATCCTAAAACAATGAGAAACGAAAAGAAACTCATTCTATATTAAACTAAAAATAATAAAGTAACAAAATAATTAAACGTTACCTCTAATATCCAATAACTTAAGCAATCGTGACCACGAAGAAAAATATCACGTTTCTTGGTTGAGAAGAAAATAACAGGTAAAGAGGTTGAAGAGAAAAGTAGGTTTTTATAGGTTATTTGAAAAACCCTAATGTATATAGGATACTTATTAAAGATATAATTTAAAACAAAAAGAAGATCCCTTTCCTAATAGGATTTCTATTTAAAAAGGAAGTTTGTCAAAATTAATATAAATAATAAAATATACCTCTTAGTAAAATAAGATAAAATCTTAACCTTATCAAAATATTTACTAATTAAAATAAAAATTATTATTTAACTAAAATAAATATATATATATATATATATATTACAATTTTAATATTTTTACGTAAATAATAAAAAAAAATTTGAATAACATAATAGTTTTCTAATTTAATTAGGAAAGTGAATATTACAACTTTAACTGATTTTGAGTCATAGCAAAACTCAATGCTAAGTTCTACAATGACAATTTGCACATGACATGCAAATTAGAAGCCAAGATTATGTATATATTTAAACTCATATCACATCATGAGCTAAATAGAAGTCGATGTGTTCATTTCAAACTTGGACGGCGAAGGAAGTTTCAGATACCATTTTTGTATGACAATTGGTAGAAGGTTGGCATGCATGAATTTTCATATGAATTATTGCTTCCCCACGTATGATTTTATTAAGCTCTCTTTGGATTCTCTAAATTTCCGAAACCGTCCGAAAGAGACTTCCTTGATGACTGCTGTGTGAGAATCAAACACCTCTTTCAATGATTGCATTTGGTGATTTCCTTGCTTGTTCAAAGAATAAATCGTCGGCCAAGCTAATAAAATAATATATATATATATATATATATATTAAAAAAATTAATATAAATATACTATTTTATTATAACAAATTAAATAATCCCAAATATCTGTTCTATATTTTATAGTGATATTAGACAGGATTATAGTAACAAATGATAGAGATAATTAATTAAAATTCTAAAATTAAGTTTAAAATTAATTTAATATTATATTTGATAAGAATTACATTTTAAAAAGTTGCTTAAAATTTTAAAATCTCATAAAAACTCAGGGAATAAGTTTAAGAAATTAAACGCTGGATCAATTATGCAAATTTGCAAAGCAATTAGGATTGCGGACAGCTGAGTTATCTAGTTGACTCATTTTATTCTGGACATTTTAACAATATTTGTCTGCTCAGTTTTGGTGGATGCATGGAGAGACAAGAGGGGGAGAAAGGCATAGTATTTTAATCACTTGTCTCTATTCAAGGAATACGTTTGCTCTTTAGAATAATAGATTCCCTAAAACATACTTATCGAAGAGAATATGTTCTTAATTAATTAATATATAGTCTGTTCAGATAGTATATGGAGAAGTTAATGCATTGTTGTCTCTCACTGACCATTTACATGTTCTTTTAATAGATATAGACGAAAGATCAAACATCTAACCAAAATCTCTTCGTCAAATTTGGGAAGCATGCATTATCACACAAGTCAATGGTAGGTAGCAAATTAAGGCAGCCCTAGGATTATAAGGTACGTACATTGTATTACTACAACATCTTTGAGTGATGCATGTATAAAACTTATATATACATGTAAATGCTCGTATCGTGTGCATAATTTGTATGTTAATATAACATTAGTTTGGTACATGGTCGATGTAAATGTTAAGCAGCGAAGTATGCATATGAAAGTTAATCAATCTTGAGAAATGATTTGTTAACGAAAAACTATCCAGTGATTCGCAAAATGAGTAAAATGAACAGAGGAAAGACTAACTCCAGTACAGATCTAATCACCCCAGAATTCAATCTGAAATACTGAAACTAAGCAATAAGAGCAAATTTAGCCTCAAACCCTGCATTATACTCTGTTTCCAAAAACTACTTAGCTGATTTTGAGTCGTCTCATAACAGTTTGTCCAAGTGATTGAGGTTTAGCTGTTCTTGTTCCTGCAGGTTGCTTGATTTCGACGGGTGCAGTGCTGCTGATTGTTGGGATTCAGGAATTTTGATAGGGCATTTGTTGCCTGAAACATAGTGATTATTAGCAATATTCGGTATCTAATAGTTAAATAAATTTGTAGTAATTGGCTTAAACTGACTCACCAATTTCCTGGAGTGGAGACTAACTTTTGGATGTATCTTTGTTTTGCTAGCTTCTGTTCCTTTTTCAGTGGCCTCCAAAATCATTAAAAGATATTAGTTAGTGAAAAACTGTACAAGGTGAGTACTATGAACAGATTGACTAATCTCACAAGAATTCACTTGAAAGTAACTAATAGTTGCAAATTTAGCCTGCAACCTCTGCTTCGTACTCTTCTTCCAGTAATTACCTGTTCCTGCTGCAGGTTGCTTGGTTTCAACCGGAGCAGTTTCCATTGATTGTTGGGATTTAGGAATTTTGATAGGTACATTTCTTGCCCGAAACATTGTGATTATTAGCAAATATTTGCTATTTATGAATTGTATAACTTGCAGTAATTGGCTAAACTGACTCACCAATTTCCTGAAATGGAGACTAGAACACTTAGATGTATTATAGCTTTGCTAGCTTTTGTTCCTTGTTCAGGCCTTACTGAAAATAAAAACAATGGGTCAATATTAAAGGCAATGCTGATCCTTTTTCAGTTATGTAATAGGCTAACCTTACGGCAATTTCCTGGTATTTGCTAGTTGTGATAAAATCAGTTTGATTCATTGCAGTTAAGTCAGCCTTGAATTGACATGAAAAGTGATACTTTGGATCTAGTTCCTTCCATTTGACATCTGAATCTCATACTCAGATTTTGGTAGCTGACCACAAGAATTCTGATGCTTCACTACTTGCTTCTTAATAGTTAATCCTGCGGAGCAATTCCTCCTCCGAAGCTCTTACTTGATCAAGAATGCAATTAAACCACTTGTTTACATTAGTACAGCATACGGGGACATATTGGTCCCGGACATGACATCCTAAGAGCACACGTTAAGAACATATCGTGATGTCCTAAGGATTAACATACGCAATTAGTGTCCCTGGCCGCCAGTATCTGGTATTCCCAGAACATCTGCCTGGCGAAAGTAGCTGTGAGGAGAGAAGATAAAATGACGACGTTGAACACGTTGGAATGCCTGCTAAAAATACTCTTTAGTAATGTAAAACTTTGATTTGCATGATCTCAAACTTTTTCTCAAGCGAAGAGGCACGATCCATAAACAAGAGCTTAAAACCTGTTCACTTTCCTTTTTTATTTAGCCTTCATTTTAGTTGACTTGACAAATACTTCATTGTAATAAGAATTAAACTATAACATCAAGAAAACGATTGACTATTTTATTTTTGATAAGTCATATTAACCTTGTTCACTTATTTCAATGATCCAATAACAAACAATAATTACTTATTGATCAAAAACCAAACCTAAATAACCCAAATTCTGATAAAATGAAAGACTTGAGTACCTATTTTTTCAAAATGAACTTGTTGAATATTCCAATCTTTCGGGATAAGGGGTCGGCAATGTCATGATGTTAGGGAGCTCCAACAACAGCACAGAAAGCAAAGCCAACAAATTTATTATTTAACCAACCTTGTGGCAGCTCGTGGGTTATGGAAGATCCCATACTTCGAAAATTAAACCACTCTGGAATTTCCCTTCCAGGGAACCAGATATTTCCACCAGCTCTTTCAGAATATACCTGTATTAGTACGCAAGTCAGCATTTTTAACAATGTTGTAAACTTTAGTTCAATAACATCGTATTCGTACAAAAATAGAGAGTCAGAGACACACCCAATCCCGTATTTTCCACCATGCAGTTGCTATAAGCTGAATTTTCTGTAGAGCATCTTCAAAAACTTCTCTGAGCCCATTCGGATCCAATTTGAAACAATTGCCCATGCGAAAGATCCCATAATTGACAGATGTCCGAATGATTAAAAATATTGATAATTCTGATAATCCTTCCAGTGAGGTGCAATGATTTGCATCCATGATTTCTAGACTGCAAGGAAGCTTCGGTAGGGATTGAAGCCTCTCGCAATAGTTTAAATAGAGTCTCTGCAACTGAGAAAGGTTTAGATGCTTTCTGGTATTCTCTCAAAATTGTTTTTGCCAAGATACAATTCTTCTAGTGAAGATAACTGGCCAAGATCTTCAGGTAACTCCGTGATGCCACAATCAGGAAGCTTTAGAAACGTTAGACAGCGTAAGCCATCTAAAGATAATGAAACAGGAAATATGAAACCCATCTGCTCATGACACCTCAACTTCTCGAAATATAATTCAACAGGGTTATTCAAACTTACAATGGATGATGGTATTTCTCTTATAACAGTTCTTTCAGCTCGCAGCCACTTCAAAGCTTGTAAATTTCCAAGTTCGTCAGGCAATCTCTGAAGATTTGAGCAACCAGAGAGATTAAGATTTTCAAGAGTTTTCAACTTGCAGAGGCTTTTTGGGAGATTCTCAAGCCTCGAACAATTCTGAAGATCCAATGTAATTAGTCTTGTTAGAAACTAGATGGACGAGGGCAGTTCTTCTATTGCTGTTCCATCTAAATATAACAATTCTAAATTACAAGATGTAATCTCTGGAAACTTCTTCAAATTTGAGCAACCTTAAATATCAATAAATTTAAGAGATTTCAAATTAAATAGGCTGCTTGGGAGACTCTGAGTCTTGAACAATTATGAAGATTCAATTCTTCCAGTTTTTATACAAACTCGATGTATGAGGGCAGTTCTTCGATTACAGTTCTCCATGAATGTAACACTTTTACATTACAAGATATCTCTGGAAGCCTGTTCAGATTTGAACAACCCGTAAGACTAAGTTCTTCAAGGGATTCTGAACAAATTCTCTTTGGAAAACTCTTCAAGCTTTTGCAGTTTTCTAGATTTAGGAACACAAGCTTCTTCAGATATTGCATAGATGAGTGCCTCTCAACCAAACAATTAACAAAAAAATTTTAAATATAAAATATAAAAATTAAAACAGTTAACGTAAAATTAAAAATACTAATAAAAAATTTCAAACGTTGATAAAAAAAATTAAACAACTAACGTAAGAATTAAAATTTTAAATGTAAAATATGTGAGATACGTCATAAACAATCTCAAATACAATCTCAAATATTAGTTAAACATATATAATAAGTCTTATCTTTAAAATAATTATTGATTATTAAAAAAATGTATATGAATAAATAAAAATAAAACACATGACAAAAGTATCTATAATTAAAGATATTCCGAGCATTGTTTATAAAATAACAATCTTTAGAAGAGAGAAAAATTAAGGACCAAAAGTTCATAGCTAATAAGTGCTTAATACATATGTCAAAACTTATTGAGGGTAGATAACGAATTGAAGTAATACAAGCTCTACTCACTAAGCATCTGTAGAGCTTTAGATAAAGTGGCTGTAAACCTAGTTACATCTAGCTTCACATTTTGCTTCTGCAAGTAGATGGAATCAACTGCATTCCATCCCTGTTTGTGAACTGACAATGGATCCCTAAAAACCACATGATGAAATGGAAATTGCTTCATCAGAGAGCTCTCTTTTACCCTGATCTTGTACTCTAAGTATCTGATGTTCATATCTGCTGAAGGCTTTGCGAAATCATCTCTAGCCACCCCCTCGATCTCCCCTAAGGGAATTACTTGAATCAGAATTGCATCATCAGGAAGGAAAACCATGTTCGTCAGTCCAGCTCCATGAACTCCTAATAACACATCGCATGAATTCACAACTTGAGAGAATTTCGATAAGTCAGTTGAAAGATTTGCCTCTGCTATAACTACTTCATACCCTAAGATCCTTGCTGTTTTGGTTATTCTGTTTATATTTTCAAATGATCGTGACTTTCTCCTGGATATGATTAACAACCTAGGCCTTCTAGTTCTACCTTCCCCGTGTTGTAATAATTTGATTGCTCTGGTTTTGTTCAAAGAGTAAGTGCTTCTGAGGAACTGTCTGAAATCTTTCATAGATAACCCCGTTGGAGATTTTGAATGATCAATGCTCAGCTCTTTGTGAAAATTCAGGCCAATAATCATTCTTGAAAAGCAATGGATATTGTCTTCTGTGTCAAGGTTGACAATCTCATACCTAGATAAGTTCTCAAGAATTCTTTTAAACTTGCTAATCCACCACGGTTTATAATCTGTTACAAGAAGCTGCACTTCCCCATTAAACTGTCGGGAAGTTGTATACAGTGGAATCACCAGGTCGCTAAAATCATGGAAATGATTCCCTGAAAATCCACCGAGAGAAAAAAGAATGGCAGGAATACTGTGATTGAGATTGCAGGCAGGAATTTCTTTATGTCCCAATCCCAAATGTACTGACCAGCTCTTAACCAATTCCATCGCTGCTGCATTACCTTTCCTGGTGTAAGGCTTCATATTCCATGAATCCTTTGTCACCGGAGTGTCTATTTGTAATGAAGCTATGAAAACAGTTGAAGATTTTCCATGGACCCTTATGTCCCCGGTGATCTCGCAAAAATCTGATCTTTGTTCCAAGTAATTGCATTTTGGACTGAAATCCTTTCTTTCACCCTCTGCAATAGTAATATGGTTATGATTCTGTCTGTGAATTCATATTCACATGATCAAGTTTTGTATTTGCATACCTAAATTACTTGAGATACTTGTATTCTTGATCATTAACCTTTTAAGACCAGAATAATCCATGGACATCTGTAAACTCACTGCATTATAAATGGAAATAAGAAATGTGAAAAAGAGGCATAACTGGATCATTTTGTCAACCTCTGCGTAACAATTCTTAATTACTCTTTTGATACAATTTCTAATTTTAAGTAACATTTGAAAAACTTAGAAAATATATCAAAAACTTGAGAATTACAGCAAAAGAATCAAAGGGATGCACGATACAGCTAAATGCCTTGTAGCATTCAGAATTATAAAACTCTCTTGTAAAACAATGGCATCAGAAATTGTATGAATTAAGCAAAAATGACTATCTATCTATCATCGTATGTAACGTTGAAAATGAAAGCATATAATTATAATAACTTACAAACTGATAATCGACACAAATAAAGCTTGAAAGCAACCCAAATGCAAAATGCCATGACCAAGCTTCCAAGAGCTCCATGTACCAGTCTCTTCTGCTCATTCCTACCAAAGCTTCTGGTTAATATCGTGTTATGATTCATCCTTACTTCTTCACTACTCCAACAAAGGTTTTCATTTTGACTGAATAACAAAGCCATAAGAGAAAGCATCTGCATATACACGCATAAATAAGCATGCATGCGTGACCAATTGGCATGGAATCATTTAATTATTTTGTTGGACTTTTACGCAAACGAATGTCAAGACAATCATGATTTTGTTTTGTTCATTATATGCGGTTGTTTATGATGACAATGAACTGCCGGCCATACCATATTTCAAAGCCTTGAGAAGAACGAGCCAACTATAAGTTGTTAACAATAACTATGATTCATGATGGCATTAATTTGGTTGTTGCTTGTATTACACTTTAGTTAGCACTAACGATTCTATGTACTGACTTAATGAAGTCTTTGTCACATCCTAGTGTCAAGCTCTTCATTATTTAAGATTTGTTTTTACTATGCTCGTAAAGTTTTAAAAAAAAATGTTTATGGCAACTATTTTTTTCAAAATTACTACACCTCAAATACCAAACAAAGTTTTAAGTAACTTAGGTGCTCAAAATATAATACAAATTTAAGAATGTAAAATAAATCGTGTCATGTTATCAAATTGTCTCATGCCATGTTACCTATCGTATTAACTAAACCATTAGGTACATATGCTACATTGAATGTATAAATTGTCAAGTAGTTATGTACCCGTAATATTAACTAATTCAAGATGAGACGATACAAATAGTGAATTTCTCAGTGACCGTATTATATGAGGTGAAAATCTTGAGGCCTTTAAAGCTGGCATTATTTAATTTGTTCTTGTTTTTGTGTAAGAGAATCCCGTTAAGGTGGTGGGTAGGACATAAAACATTCTTCTTCAATGATATAGAAAACGATTCCTGTGTTTTCTAATGCTTTGAAAATAGATAGTGGCATTTGCTATGTGCTCGATAACTCTTAAGAAATGATGGTTAGTAGTGACTGCACAGGGGTCTATTTCAAATGATGCCTTACTGGCCTAGGATTAAGTTATGTAGTACTACATAGACGTCACTTTGCGCTGCATAGCATTGGTTCTCTGTCATATTTCACATAAATCTACGCCTAAGAATGCTTTTACAATGAACATGTTCATTATCAAGGTTCTAAATTGCTAAAGGAAAATGTTTTTTTATTTAAATAAATAAAAAAACAAAAAGCAGCAACAACACTCGGTTCAAATTTCAATGGTTTCTGAAGCTGAGCTGAACCCATTTAAAAAACAGAGGAGGTTCGCACAACTAGCATCCTCAATCAAATATATATTCTGGCACTACATGCTATGGAACTGTAGGGTACAAACCATATAAAACTCCTTATCAGTTTGCAATGAATAAAACCATGTCCGTCACAAATGCACAAAGTAAAAACACCATGTGCTGAATTAGTAAGGTTGTGTTTAGATGAAGAGAAATGCAGGTAGCTATGGTTGAGTACCATACTGAATTCTTATCGAAGAGAGGAAAAATGAAAAGAAGGAAGGAGGACAACAAATTTCCTCGATTAAAAATTCTTATATCAAAGAGCAGCACAGCAATGTATGGTACTGAATTGTGTCTTGAAAGTTCTCTCGAAAGGCTTAAGAGTGGATGCAAATGTCATGACAACATCAGAACAACATCTGGCTGCATGATTCCGAATGCAGAATGGGTGGAAATACATTCATATTATGCAGAATGTAACAGTTGGGTCCTCGAAAACACACCCCATATTAAGTGATTCAAAAACAGAAAGAACCACAAGTTGTTAGAAGGAAAAAGAAAAACAAGAAGTTAATGCTGACAAAAATAATCTTGCTTTTATTCAAGTTCCAAAATCAGATCAGAAGGTTATAACTTCTGAAATGTGTTTACAGACTATCCAACAGAAAGCACAATTTTCTTGAACATCAACTACAACCATATTAAAAAATTAACCTGATGGGATTACCTCTACTTGTTTCGTTTGGCAGCACGCTTCCCTTGGCCCTTCTTGGGCGGTCCCTTGCCACGTCGCTTCAACATTTCAAGCTTTGATAAGCGCTCTTGTTCTTGTCGGGCCATGATAAGGGGGTCGTCCTTTTTGATGTCATGCGGGTACCATTCTGCAACTTTGTCACCAATGAGTTTTTTGCGTAAAAGTTTGTGAGGTGATCTCTGTCCTGTTGGGTTAAGCACATGTCCAAAGATCCTTGCTCTGGCTTCAGTCACCCCTGTTACAACTGCTGTAGCTAAGATTTTCTTCAGGCTATTGCCACTCATCCTCTCCACTATTTGATTGCAAGTTCTTTTCAGTTGATTTTGCCGTCAAAATTCAATAACGCCTATGCCACTGGCAAATCAAAGATATGAAACATTTATTATAGCCTTGTAGTACATCGGACAAGCAGATTCAAGAGCTTCCAAACATAAAATTAAGAATTACCTCTTTGTAACTGCAATGCAGATATTTTGGAATTTGTCAACACTTAAAACTATGAACAGAATGCTTATCAGTGTAAACATAAAAAAACCAAGACCAGCACTTTAGCTTTACTAGTTTTGTTAATTAGACTATTTTTATATTCTTGTTAAACATAGTTGTAAGGCTTTAACTCAGTTCATAAAGTCAAGGTCCAAACACCCAAGTAACACCTGAAATTTCAAATCCAAGAACTTGCATCTATAATAGCACCAGCCATATACATCAGGAAAATCATCATTGCACCTCCAGGAAGATTATTTCATTATTCAAATTCAAACGCATGCATATTAAACAGCTTCTATATTATTATTTCTCCATTTTGGACCGTCCTCGACTAATTTAATCAAAAGTAATTGTTGGAGACATAACTGGAGAAATTTTCTGTTTTTAACTCTACCATTTAAAAGTTATTCAAACATGGGCATTTTAACAACAGCAAAGATGTTAAAACCTCCAATTCTTATAAACTACAAAGAAAATAGAAACTCAATAAAGCTTTGAATTTGCATTTTCAAGTGCTAGGCATAAGAAAAGAAAATATATAGAATTTAATCAGCTCTCTTTTCCAAGTTCTTACACAACAACACTATTCTATGCTAACTATCAACAGTCCAATTTTTCCTATCTACAAGAGAATAAAGAACAATCATAAGAAGAATACACAATATCCAAAAGACAAAGAATGAATTTACAATTCCAACCAAGATGCACAGCCTTAATTTCTCAATTCAGTAAAACACACAGATTAAATTAAATTCTCAAAATTCACATAATTCATAAACACCGTACAATATACCACTCAATCTTTACACAGAATCAGATATGGGTAATCTCCACAATTGCAATCATAGTCATTGCAGATCACCTCCATTCAAATTTAACTCAAACAAATGGGCTTCAAAACCAAGCTAAAACCTTCCTCATAAACCTAATTCGTGAAAACTTGTCAACATATAAATTACATAAACACCCAAGTCACCAATTTAACAAATTTTTAACCCACAATAAGAAACCTCACAACATAATTGAACCAAGTGACATGGCAAAAGAGTAAGAACAAAGTGCAAACGCTATAACCATTGCCAAAAGAAAGGGTGAGTCATATTCATTAGCTAAAGACAGCAGAAAAAGTAACATACCTTAGATTGGCTTCATGGCAGTGGACTAATTATACAATAAACGAAGTGCTCAGAGTAGGGTTTTCTTGGTTATTTAGGCAAACCAGAAACCGGGTCTATGGGTAGGGTTCTTACCGCACATTTACCCAATGGTTATCGAAATGTCCAAATGCAGAATCAGGTCTGATTATTGGGCCTATAATTTGGGCCTAAACCACCTCACTGATATTCTTACCACACACTTCCTCTTAAATCAATTAATATTACACTATTTTGTGGTGTTGTCAACATTTTCTTCACCTATAATTACAAAATTAGAATTTTTACATCACACGCTTAATTTACTTGGAAAGCACAGAAAAACTTTACTGGTACAATATATACATGTATAAAATATATTGAACAAAATTAGAAATTTTAACTTTTTATACTAATTTACAAAAATATATATACAGTAATTAAATAAATTAATATTCACTAATAAAATATACATACAAGTTACAATATGATATGCTTAAATTTAAGTAGCTGAAATGTATGTATAAGTAATAGTTATTAACGTGTTCAAATACAAAATTAGGTCGATTATTGAATTTTGGTGAAATAGTTTATAATAATTTTAGAATTTGGACTTTGCAATTCATTCAGAGTGAAATTAACGACATTTCACAAATTTTATTACCACACCCCTGTACTAAGAAAGAAGCAACCCTTAATGCAAACTATAATTATAAACTACAATTACAAAACACCACCAATAATTTAAGTATAAACAAAAATATATACACCAAAATTGTCATCAAAATAAAGTTAAATTCAACATTTAATATCATAATTCACCTGAATTTCTTAGTAGTTAAAGAATTCATATAAAAAAATAATATTAATATCAAAAAATGATATAAACTGAACACTAATATATTTAGATAAGCAAATAAAATATCAAAAATAATAAAAATTAATAGAAATTTAAGAAAAACAACATAACAAATATTAAAACATAAATAATAAGAAATTAATTAACTATAAATAAACAGATCCAACAAAAATAATTATTCTAAAAAAAATTAAAATTAAATAGAAATGAATCAAAGAGTGAAATGAAAAGAACTATAACTTACCCATAATGAAGAAGGTATCTAGGGTTTTTTGCCTAAGTGAATGGAATACGAGCTAAGAAAAAGAAGTGTGCGATATGTTAGTTCTTGAAGCTGTCTTAACTTTAGCATACAAAATAATGAACGAGAGTGACTTAGTGTTTTGGTTTTACTCCCTTCTGCTTATTTTACCATCAGGTTGAACTTTATTATCCTATTTTAGTGTTTTTGGTTTAGTTCGTTATTGATCCGGTCGAATTTTTTAATCTTTGACGAGATAAATAGTTAAATTAGTTTTAAATTTAAAAAAATATATATTTAGTTAAATAGGTAATGATCGAGATCAATTAAGATCATAATTAAAATAGTAAGATTTTATTTTATAAATTTTTTAATAAATATATATATATATATGTGTGTATATGTATGTATGTATGTATGTATAAGTAATAGTTACTAATGTGTCCAAATGCGAAATTGGGTTGGTTGTTGGGTTTTGATAAAATTGTATATAATAATTTTAAAATTTGAGTTCGCAATTCATCCAGAGTGAAGTCAACGTCACTTCACAAATTTTCTTACCACACTTCTATACTGAATAATAAGTCACCCTTAATATAAACTAATATTACAAACTACAATTACAAAACACCACAAATAATTCAAGTATAAACAAAATCATATACACCAAAATTTTCGCCAAAATAAAGTTAAATTCAATATTTAATATTATAATTCATCTGAATTTCTCAACAATTAAAGGTTTCACATAAAAAAAATAATATTAATATCAAAAAATGATATAAATTAATCACTAATATATTTAGATAATCAATTAAAATATCAAAAATAATGAAAACTAACAGAAATTCAAGACAAACAACATAACAAATATCAAAACATAAATAATAAGAAATTAATCAACTATAAACAAATATATCCAACAAAAATAATTATTCCAAAAAAAATTAGAATTAAATAGAGGTGAATCAGAAAGTGAAATGAAGAGAACTATAACTTACCTATACTAAAGAAGGTGTCTATGGTTTTTCGCCTAAGTGAATGGAATGCGAGTTAAGAAAAAGAGGTGTGTGATATGTTAGTTTTCAAAACTACCTTAACTTTGGCGTACAAAATAACAAACGAGAGTAACATAGTGTTTTGGATTTAATCCCTTCCGCTTATTTTACCACTAGGTCGAGTTTTGTTATCCTGTTTTAGTATTTTTGGTTTGATTCGTTGTTGATCTGATCTAATTTTTTAATCCTTAGCGAGATAAATAGTTAGATTAGCTTTAAATTAAAAAAAAAATTAGTTAAATAGGCAATGATCGAGTTCAATTAAGATCGCAATTAAAATAGTAAAATTTTGTTTTATACTTTTTTTTAATATATATATATATATATGTATGTATGTATGTATTAATGTATAAGTAATAGTTACTGATATATTCAAATACGAAATTAGGTTGGATGTTGGGCTTTGATAAAGTAGTATATAATAATTTTAGAATTTGGGTTTCGTAATTCATCTAAGTGAAACTAATGTCATTTCATAAATTTTCTTACCACACTCTTATAATAAATAATAAGTCACCCTTAATGTAAATTATAATTACAAAATACTACCAATAACTCAAGTATAAACAAAAATATATACACCAAAATTTTTATCAAAATAAAGTTAAATTCAACGTTTAATATTATAATTCACCCGAATTTCTCAGCAACTAAAAGATTCACATAAATTACTTAGCCAAATTTTCTTTTTCTTTCTTTCACTCCTTTCTTTCAATAAAATTTTGAGCTTTTATATAAATCTTTTAATCTAACTAATGCTCACTATAATAGAACAGTAAGTAATTATACCACTTGTCTTGTATGTGGTGGATGTAAATTGACTATATGTACCTTACCCTGCAATGTATTAAGGAGTTGTAAAAGTTAGTATAATTTGCAATTACAATAAGTTAGTTATCAATGATAAAAAAAACAAGTTGTTAAAACTATTATACACCACTTTTTACTTATGTTGTGAATAGAATTTTAGATTGTACTATCTACCACACGCAATTGTATGCTGTTGATATTCATTAATCTACAATCACATGCAGGTGATTAATAATAAAACTTTTAATAACTTATAGTTTTGAGTTGTAACTATATCAATTATCAATTTATCAACAACTTGCACATACTTCTAATTGTGAATATTAATCTTAATAGTTATATTTGGAGTCATCGGTCATAAATATTATTAATAGCATGATTTGTTGTAGTGGTTGGAGTATTCTTTTTTTTTTTTTTTGACATGTGTTGAAGTATTAATCTTATGTGACACTCATTATTTCTTGAACTTGTCATGTATTATTTTTCATATATAAGACAATTGTAGGATTCTTGACTTTTTTTTCTTCTATTTATAAACAGTTAAAGATTTGATTATCCTTTTTTTTGTAGAATTCTCAAGACAAGTTTAAGACAAGTGTAGGATTCTCATTTTTTGTGATTAAGCTTTTGTTTTATAAAGGTAATATTGGGTTCTAATTAAGGAAACTGCTTCTCTTTTTATAAATGTCCTTATATGTTTAATACTAAGTCTCAAGAAAAGTTTATAAGCTCATATGTATATAACTCATATGTAAAGAGATTTCCCCTTTTTCTAATTTTGAATTTTCTTATATACTCAAGTGCAAGATCTTAATTGGAGTTCATAAGTCTTATCTTAGAGAGATCTCTCCCTTTTTTGTAAGTATGTATATACCTAAGTATAAGTCTTCATCAAGAAACAATAATATATTTCACAATTAAATAAGTTTATTCCTTTTTTTTATAAGTACTCTTTTTACTTTTTTATAGTGTGGCCTCTTACACAATCATAATTATTTTTTTGGAGATGTCATCCTCATTTTGCAATCCCTCTTTAAAGTTATTAAGTAGTGATCAACTCTCTATTTTTTATGTCGACCCTATTAAGACATGATATCCCTTTTTTATGTAATTCAATTATAATTATCTTATAAATCATGAGGTTTATGGACTTGGACTCTATATTTCCTCTATCATAAATTATGGCCTCATAATTACTTTGTTGTGTTTGAAAACCTATTTTATGGGCTTGATTATTCTATAAAGCTAGAATATAGTTGACTATTATATAAGGTTGAAACAATTCTAACTATTTTACAAGGCCAAAATAGGCTCAAATACATCTCAAGGGATCAATCAGGAATAACTATGGATGATGCATTTTTCACTAAAGATATCTATGGAACCAATTGCAACAACGGATAATATATTGTTCACCAAGAACATCTAGGGTAACCAAGAGTACCCATAGATAACTTATTTATAAACACTCAAAAACATTTATGAGAAAACAAGAGTACTTATGGATGACATATTTTACTAAGGGCATTGATGGGTAACTAGAAGTACCTATAGATGACTCGTTTGCAAACACCCAAGGACATCCATGGAGATCTAGGAGATGCCACATTATTCACCAAGGACAACCATGAAAATTAAGAACATACCATGTGAAGAAAATTATAAAAATTGGGTCTTCACTTAATGATATCCATAGGAAACTAGGATTACCCATCAATTACATATTTTTCACCAAGAATACTCATGGTGATTAAGAACGCACCCATGGTAAGAAATTATAAAGATCGAGTTTTTTATAACCAAAAACATCCATAAGAAAGGAAAAAATCATTTAATGATATTTTACTATTGCAAAAAAAATACAATTTTAAAAACTTAAGATCCTAATTATAAAAGAATAATTATATAGGTTTTAGCACTAAACTCAAAACTCACTACAACTAAAAACTGAGAAAGTCTTGGTTCCCTAAATTTTCAACACCTTAACAACTAAATTCCACACAACATTCCTAACCTTTCTAAATTTATTGAAGAGGTAAACATCACTAAATAAAAGTTTTAAGTAAATTATACTTTTCTTTTCTACTAAAAGACAACTTTGTTGATTTAAAAGAGAGTTTAGACTTCTACTATATAACAAGGTAACAAGGCGTAAAGTTGTTAAGAGGTGCTCAAATGGAAGGAAAGGGATAGGAATTTTTTCTATTGCTATACTACCCAAAAGATTTTAAAGCTACTCTTTAAAAGGAAAAAACACATGAAAAGTCTTGTTTGCTTTTTTGAAAATATTATACACATATTCTAATTTATGAAAGAATCACATAAAAGTCTAAGCTTGACTTAGGCATAAAGGTTTTGGTAGAGCAACAAACACCTATAATCCCCATTCATCTTACAACCATCTTAACTGAGAAAGATTAGAAAATTTTAAGACTCCACATCTGCAAAATTATTTTGACAATAAAAAAAATAAATCAAGCGTGGATACCTAGAGGCCAAAATCAAAAATCTACATGTTTACAATTCACCTCTTAAATTTTAATTTAGCACCCATGTCACACTTACTTTATGAAGACATACAAGCTACATTTACTATTAATGAGATTGTTTGCTCAATTTACTCGTATAGGTCTCTATTTACATGTCTCATTTTAATTTGTTAAGACAAGTTTCTATCAAGAGGAAAAAAATTTCAGAACTAAGGAAATGTCTTCATTTTTTAATGTACTTTCTTAGTTTTTTAGTAGAAAATTTTTCTTAAAATTTATTATATAGTCATCATTATTGTTTTGAGATTGTCCTCATATTAAGACCTCTCCTTAAGGTCATTGAGTAATGGTCATCCATTTTTTTTTTAGGTTAATCTCTTTAGCATGAAAATGGAGCATACTTTTTTGACGTAGTTAAACTACAATAATTCTTTTAATTGTAAAGTTTGTAGACTTGTGCTGGAGATAATAATTCTTGATACGACTTGTTAACTTGACACAAATACAACACAAAATTTTTAATTTTTTTTGACATAAAATAAAATAATTGTTAAACGGGTAACACGACATGACACATTTAATAATTGTATTTGGTTTAAATTTAGAATTTCAAACACGTAAATTTATTTATGACACCGTTAAATATTCAAGTAATTATATTATACTAGCTCATTAATGATTTGATAATTTTTTTATAACTTTTGCATTTAAAAAAAAATTAATTTATCCATTTTCAAAAAGACATTTATTTATATTTACAATAAAAATAATTAGTATTTAAGAAAATATTATTATAATAATATTTTAAAATATATTAAAATATAAATAAAAATATTAAATAAATAATATAATTATAACTTATTTAATTATTTAATAATTATATTATACTAAAATTTTTTATTTTTTGATATAATTATTAAATTAATCATATTCTAATGGACTTCTTTTAACATAGTACAAATATAATATGATTATTCAAATTTTCAGCGTTAACTTGGGCCTCAACTTCCTTCCTTGAAGATTATGGCCTCGTAGTCAATTTACCATGAACTTGACTCCTTTGTTCTTGGGCTCTACTCCCTTTTTATTTTTTGGGATTGGGTCCTATGATTAAATAATTCATGAATAAAAATTATCAAAAAGCGGAATGCTGGCCATCTGACAAAGAAAAAAGTTGGGTGTAGGTGAGAAATTCGGATGGTCCGAATAGAATTACTTTTTGATTCTATTTTTCTTCATCCATTTGCGGAGGACTTCTATAAATATATGCACACACATTGAGTACCCAAAACAACATAGCATAAAATTGGTCTCATTTTTAAAAGATCGGTCTGGGATCTGCAGCTGTGAATCAACTGAGATCTGGGTATTTATATCGATTTGGAAGAAGAAAGAGACGGAAAACACGATTTGCAACTGTGACTCAACTTGATCCGTATTTGCAAGTACGTATTTGGCTTTTTATCACCTATCCAGATTTCAATAATAAAATTAATTTTCATATGATGCTGTGGTGATAATTTAGTCATCCGCCTCGATCCTGGGAGAAATCCGGCAAATATATTTCTTGTTTTTGTTTTCGTTGTTCTTTGAGTTTATTGCTTAATGAGTAAACTTGTGGTGTGTCATGAAATCAGGATCCTCTTCGTTTTACAGGTTTAAAACTGGACACTGGCCATGGAGATGCCTCGATCTTTGCCTAATAATAATGAAACCACTGCAACCCATCACCACCAAGGACAGGTAAGCTAGCTGTCTTGCATTTCCCTCTCTGTATTAATTCGTACATTTATCTTCTCTTTAATCATCCCTCCCTCCCGTACATATAAATTTTTCGATTTATTATTATTATTCTTACTTTTTTTCTCTACAAATTGGGTTTTTTATTTTTATATTTTACAAAAAAAATTATAATTTTTTATACGTCTAATAAAAATTTTACTCAAATATGTCAGATTTAGTAAAGTGGGAAGATCCCTAATATTCTTATAGGTATGTATAGATAAAATATATCCATACACTAGGCCTGTGTAATAGGAATTATGTAAGAATATAATAATGTATAATAAAACTTATAAATAAATAATTTGAAGAAAAAAAAAGAGAGAGAAGAAATAGGTCCTTTGTAGGGGTGTTCAACTGATCAGATAGGACAAATTTGATCAAATTTACAACTTAAATCGATTGAGTGAGATGAGATGGGTTGAGTTGAGTGGAAAATGTAAAAATGAAGAATTGAAGATGGCAGACTGCGGCAGGCAAAAGCAAGAAAAATGAGGGGAATTGCAAGAGGTAAAGAACCCAAAAAAGAAAAAAAGAGAGTAAGGTTTAGTTAAATGTTAATGCTAATAAGGTATAAAAGAAAATATTGCATATTTTATATAATAAATTTCTTAAGAATTTGACTTATAGGAAATATTTGAGGTCGGAGAACAAAACGGAAATCAGGAGAATAATGTTGAGAACGAAGATCTAGGGATTTCATCAGGCAATCATAAACGAAGAAAGAAAGAGTCAGATGTTTGGAAGGAGATGGATAGGTTTGAAAAAAATGGAGAGAAATGGGCTAAATGTAAACATTGTAAGAAGGAATATAGAGATGTAAGAGGGCAAGGAACCACACGTCTCAAAAGACATTTAGAAAGTGTGAGTTGCCGAAGTAAAAGAAAAAATGGAGATGGAGATGCTGATAAATCAATGAAGACTACAATTGATGTTACTTCTCCCGATGTTTTTAAAGAAGAGTCTTTGGTGGATCCCCTCGAAATGTTATTGGTGGAGGGGAATGGATCAGAACTGAACTCGAGAAAGAATGAAATACTTCAAGTTTACAAAGAACAGCAGGAAAAACTCCATGAATTTCTCAACAATCTGTCGTGTCGTTTTACCCTAATAATTGAAAGGTTCCATGATTTGCATATCTTGACGGTACACTATATATTGATGATAGTTGGGAACCCAGGTGGAAGATTATTAGTTGTCTAAAAGCTACTGGTGGATTTCACTGCGTGAATTTAGTATCAGCTCTAAAGGAATCATGTTCGGATTTGCAGATAGATGGGAATATTTGCTCTATAATTTATGTCTTTCCAGGTGGAAAGCACTATTTTGATAGCTGTGATGTTGTTGGAGAGACTAACAGCTGGTTAAGTCAACGACCGTCACTTCGTGGAAAGCACTATTTTGATAGCTGTGATGTTGTTGTTGGAGAGACTAACAGCTGGTTAAGTCAACGACCGTCACTTCCTGCGGGTGGCTCTCTGATTCATATTGACTACTTTGCTGGAATTTTTACTTTGGGTTTTGGAAGCTGGTACTCGTGTCGTGGATTAAATCGGTGTATTTGTTATGTCAATAAGACGCCATCAAATAGACATAAGTTTGAAATTGCTGTAAATGAAGTCAACTCCATGGGCAAGAAAGATTGGACTTCTCAATCTCTCCCTCGGAATGTCAATAGTTTTGTTTCTTTTAAGGATGCAGTACGTTATAAAGAAGCATTTTGTGAGCTGGAGCATATAGATCCTGATTTCAAGTCAATAAATTTAACCAAGGAGGAATGGGATGATGCAACATTGACATCCGAGCATATCGATGAGTTTCTGAGAAGTGTTGGCAGCTTGTGTGATAGCGAATATACTACTCCAAATCCGTGTTTCCCAAAGTTTTGTGACGCATATATGAAATTGCTTCCACGACAAAGAATTGAAGGTTGTCGTCTTAGCGAAAGTACTCTACATCTCTTGGCTTCTATAAGGAAGACGGTCTTCGACGGATATTGGAGGGTTATGGTAATCACAGTGGTTCTTGACCCGCGATTCAAAATGGAGATTGTGCAACTTTGGTACAACAAGATCTATGGCGATGATGCAGATAGCTATCTTGAGAAAATTGAAGATGATTTCATCAATGTTTATAATGAATACGCAAGCTGTGGTTCTACGTCTTCAATTTCATATTTAGATGCCATGGGGAGGCCACGCGCATCTTCAAAGGGAGACTCGTCAAAATCAGAACTCGATCGGTATTTGAATGATGATCCTAAATATCCCCCGTATGAAAAGTTAGACATACTAGCTTGGTGGCGTGCCAACACTGAAATCTATCCGACGCTGGCACGCATGGCTCGTGATTTCTTGGCAGTTCCTATTCATTTTTCATTTCCTGTCGTTTATGAAGAGATGATTGATGATTGGACTGCAGAACATTTGGATGGTGACATTAAGGCGGCTTGTGTATGCTTAACCCACTGGCTGGAACTGTTTGAATAATCTGAAAAATATATTTTAATTTTGTGAAATAAGTAGAAGTTTTCTCCTTTTAAATTGACTTTTGTGTATCATAAGTTTACAAATAAAAATAAGATTTTATTTAATCAATAGGGTAACCAAAAATTAAATGTTGGACTATCTCAAACTAAATTTACCAAAAAAAAAAATTATATTTTTTTAGGTAATTTAATTAAAATAAAATAAAATTATTTTTAAAATTTAAATTAAATAAAATTATATTCTTTAATTATATAATCTCAATTTAATCATACCTA
>CP135557.1:1406889-1439506 GCA_032402905.1 Khaya senegalensis | reverse complement strand
CTCTCCTAGTCGGTAAAGAGGAGAAGAAAATTTAGGTGGTAATTCAAAACTACCCTTGACATATAGAATAATGAACAAGAGTGACTTAGTGTTTTGGTTTTAGTCTCTTTCACTTATTTTGTCACTAAGTTGAGTTTTGTTATTTAGTTTTGGAATTTTCAATTTAGTCCGTTGTTGATCCGGTCAAATTTTTTTAATCTTTGACAAGGTAAATGGTTAAATTAATTTTAAATTAAAAAACTATTTAATTAAATAGACAATGATCAAGATTAATTAAGATTATAATTAAAATAGTAAAATTTTATTTATTAATTTTTTTAATATATATATATATATATCTTTATAAGTAATAGTTATTAATATGTTCAAATATGGAATTGGATCAGTTATTGGATTTTAATATAAAATAATTTATAATATTTTTGAAATTTAAGCTTCGCAATTGATTTAGAATGAAACCAACGATACTTCATAAATTTTCTTACTACACCCTTATATTGAATAATAAGCCTCCTTTAATGTAAAGAAAAAGGTGTAAAAGGAAGTAGGTGTGAATTTGAATAAAAAAATGGAGCACAAGACATGCGATACGAATATAATATTATTATATTATTTTAAATGAATAAAATTTATATTCATAATATTATTATTATTATTATTATTAAATTAATTAATACTCTAATATTAGCCCACATTTCTTTTCTTTTCACCAAGAATTACAGAACAAAGAAATTTGACATTGGACAAGAGAGTGTCTGAAATTGTGGGAAACGGGGAGCCTTGGCGTTGTCTGATGGATGGACAATAGAAAGCCGTGTCAAATTTGCCTTTTCGTTATTTGTCTGCACTGCAACGCACTTCCCATAAAAGCCAAACGTGATGTACTCTGGTCGAATACAAAATGATTTTTTTTTCTCTTAATTTCAGAAGGTGGGAAAGTAATTGCATGGCAGACAAAGCGCTTTGTCCTTGGAATCATTTGTCTTCATCTAAATGAATTATGTGGGGATCTCTGTCATTAATATTTATAAGTCAATAATCCCATAAGTCAGATTCCAATCCACATGGCAAGCTTTGTCTTCTGTTCCATACTAAAACGAAAACCGAACCTCCATCTCCCTCTCCCTCTCACATTATTTGTACCCTCAATTTTTATATAATCTTTTATTTCATTTATATATCTTTAAATAATTAATATTATATTTTACATATAGATTAACCAAAAATATTTTTTAACCACCTGCATATATGTATATGGATGGATGGATGGATGCATGTGATGTTTCTCTTTCTATACAATCTCTTTCCTTCAGCCTCTCTCTAAGTGCTGGAACTGAAGAACATGGAGAGAGAAGACCAAAAATCGTCTCTGAATTCTCCTTTGATCGAAATATCAGAAGAAAACGCTGTTGAATTCGTACACAGAGATACAAGCAATGAAGAAATTAGTTGCAGTGGTAAGAAGAAGAAGGTCTTAGAGGAAGTGAAGCGGCAGCTATGGCTAGCAGGGCCATTGATTTCAGTGAGTTTATTACAGTACTGTTTGCAGATGATATCTGTAATGTTTGTCGGTCATATAGGAGAGTTGGAGCTCTCTGGTGCTTCAATGGCTACATCTTTTGCAAGTGTTACTGGTTTCAGCTTGTTGGTAAGTTGCTTTTTCTCTCATTTTGCTTGTGGTTGTATGCAACTTTCTGTTGCTCTCACAGTTGTAGCCAGACCAAAGAAGAGTAAATTGTTATTGATAGGGATAGGGCAATATCATTTTGCCAATTAGAATAACTGCTGATAAATAGAGAACAAACCATCTTCTTTGTAAATAATAATTGTAAAAAGTCAAGATATCATGTGATTGAATCACTACTCATAGGTTTCATTTAATATTGAGTGGTGATGGAATCAAGACTGTTGTGTGTTGAAAGCACTAGACGAGAAAAAATAGCGGGTTTTACTAAACATTTTTTTTTTATTTTGCTTTCATAAACACAACAGAATCCCCCAATCCCAAACGAAATCACAATGATATAGTGATGAGTTTGGGAACAAATACACTTGTGGCAAATATTTATTCACTTCTGAAGCTAGGAATTAGCAATTCGAAAACTTGTGAATGGTTGTAAGAATGGGTGCATGGAATCATTTGATTGTGTTCAAAAAGATCTTATGACTATTTTTAATTGAAAAATCTTCAAACTTAGACCCTTGTTTTGTTTTAACAGGTAGGAATGGCAAGTGCATTAGATACACTATGTGGGCAGTCATACGGAGCAAAGCAGCATCACATGCTTGGAATACACATGCAAAGAGCAATGTTTGTTCTTTTACTTGTTAGCATACCTCTTTCTTTCATCTGGGCAAACACAAAGTCTATTCTAATTGTTGCTCATCAAGATCCCCAGATATCCGAAGAAGCAGGATTATATGCTCGTTTCATGATCCCTAGTGTCTTCGCATATGGTATTCTTCAGTGTCTTACCCGATTCTTACAAACGCAAAACATTGTCTTTCCAATGATGCTAAGCTCTGGAATTACAACTTTGCTGCACATTCTTGTCTGTTGGATATTGGTGTTCAAGTCTGGTCTTGGAAGTAGAGGAGCAGCTTTGGCAAATTCAATCTCATACTGGGTTAATGTGTTGTTATTGGCTGTTTATGTCAAGTTTTCTCCCTCATGCGCAAAAACATGGACTGGATTTTCAAAGGAAGCATTGCACAATATTTTCAATTTTGTTCGACTTGCTATTCCTTCAGCTGTCATGGTCTGGTAAGCAGAAACGCGACAATTACAAGCATACCCAGAATTTGGATTATAAATTTTCTGAGCATTTTTTATATTTGGCATCAGAATTTTCAGTATTTATTACGTAAGATCTTAGCGCAATTTGTTTCGGTTTTGAACAGCTTGGAGATGTGGTCATTCGAAATGATGGTTCTTCTCTCAGGTCTTCTTCCTAATCCAAAGTTAGAAACATCAGTGCTTTCGATAAGGTTACTCAAAGAACTTTTAGTTGTTATTTCTACTGACCTTATCTTGATTTCTGATTAGAATTCTGTAATGATTTGCTTACCCACCCATACATATTTCTTCCAGCCTTAATACAGCTGCAACAGTTTGGATGATCCCCTTTGGACTTAGTGGTGCTGTGAGGTGAGTTATTGGATAAGATTTCTCTATTGCAGGCCTCTGTATTTTTTCCATCATTGATTATGCAACACTTTACAGCACTTTCCAGAATTGATCAAATAAATGCATTGTTATGTCAACACTTCACAAGTTATAACTTCAATCTTTGGAATTGCAGCACTCGGGTCTCCAATGAATTGGGAGCAGGACATCCAGAAGCTGCACGATTAGCAGTTTGGGCTGTGGTAGTGATGGCAGTAACTGAGGGAATTTTGGTTGGATCAGTACTGATTTTGATACGCAACATCTGGGGTTATGCTTACAGCAATGAAATTGAAGTGGTTAAATACGTAGCCTTAATGATGCCGATTCTTGCAATTTCCAACTTCTTGGACGGACTTCAGTGTGTTCTTTCAGGTATACCTTCCAAATCTATTTGCTTAAATGACTCTTACCATTCTCTTATTAGCATCTCCGAGTTGTGGTCAGGCATAGCCAGAGGATGCGGATGGCAGAAGATTGGTGCATATGTTAATCTTGGATCATATTATTTGGTGGGAATTCCATCAGCCATTCTGTTAGCCTTCGTTCTTCACATTGGCGGAAAGGTGAAGGATCCCTCATTCTTTCATCACATCTAATTTTGGGACCTCAAAATTAACCCATAAATGCATGTTAAGAGAGACTTTTAACATAAAAACATCTAAGAAAGGCCAAAATTTACACCAAAAATTTTCCCTTGCTTTCGTGATTATCGACATCTTCAAACATGCACTCTACAAGACACTGCTTAATAAAACTCTTTCATTTAAGTGATGGTATGTATATATTTCTCTGTAGGGGCTGTGGCTGGGTATTATTTGTGCCCTCATCGTGCAAGTTTCATCTCTGTTCATTATAACGATGCGCACTAATTGGGAGCAGGAGGTATGGCGTGCATTCATTTTTTCTTTTTCCACTCGTGTTATTTTCTGTGTATCAATTTTGTTTTCCTATCTTTCTGCATCTGATTGCTATCTTCTGCTCATTCATGTTCAGGCAAGGAAAGCAACAGAGAGAGTCTACGATGCTGTAATCCCAGTAAATATGGTGTCCTGAAGTTTGATTTTTGTCACCTTAAACAAGAATTCCATGACCGAAACATGGAAAAGTTTTGGTGATACAAGCTAATGGAGGAATGAACTCACTTCATTACTGTATAAGTGTGCTTCTTCAGAATATGCCATCCATGCATTACAAAAAAACCATAAAAAAAATGTTATGATCAATAAATTTTAGAAATAACTGTTGTATTACCTATGGTTTTAAACAGAAGGCTACAGTTTTCACTATGCAACTAATTGAGGAAAGTAAATGATTTGATATTGAAGCTACTTGTATAATAAGCTTTGCTCTTTCCTGCAAATAATGCTTATTGATTTAGATGTAGAAGATATTGAACCTATAACTAATCTCTTACATGAGTCTTGGATATCTCTTGTGCAGTACATTTTTTACTAAATTTTTGTCATGTGTGCATTAATTTTTTTACAATTTGATTGAAATACACATGACAAAAATTTAGTGAAAATGTGTGACAACTAAAAAGTACTCCAGAATTTTTCCAGGCTTATGACTACAAATATTAAACCTTCACCCACTGATCTAATCACTCAATTTAAACTCAAAATCACCCTTAGTGTTTGTTCTGACTTCATGGGTTTCAGAAAATAATCAAGAATTCCCCTGTTCGTTGTGAAAACAGTTCTGGTTTCTTGATTAAATAACAGAAAGGCTCTTGACTGCTTTCTAAAGATTTCAAGGAATTCCTGACTATTTACAAAACAAACATAAGTTTTTTCATAATATATTAACATCTGAGAATATGGCTTAACAAATGTGAACTATTGCTACACTAAAAAAGAACACACTTTTGCTAATTGAATGCAGAAAGAACAAGCCACCGGACACTTTGTAATCAATAGATGTGTGCATTATAATCTAGTAAGAATAATTCCCCTAATAAGAGCTTTTAACAAAAATCAACTATGCGACTAGAAATTCACAAATAACAATAAAATCCTATCATGCAATTTTGTAAACAATCATGAATCTGAATTTTGCTCAAACATTCTTTACACAAAACTAATTAGATAAATCATGTCATAACCATTGTTGGATCATTTATCTCCAACTGCAAGTTTTGCAAGAAATATATGTATCTTTACTTATGGGCTGACTTTATATCTAGTACATAAATTTCTCTTCTCATCAAAGAAAGAAGATATCAAATAGCATATATATGAAACAAAAATGAATTAGGAAAATACAACGCATTAAGTAGTATTCAGTTCCCTTATCCACTTAGTACTTGGACAAGAACACTAGTGGCTAGTCTTAAATTTTAAAAGTATATTTAGACCTTTCTATCATTTAATCTATTGTCATATTTCCAACTCTTTTTAGGTTGTTAGGTTTAAATTAGTCTCTCTCAGATTTATTGCCTAGATAGAGTGTAAAATTTCTTGGTTGTATTTTACAATTTTTTATTTTAAAAAGCTTTTCATGTCGTCAAAATATCTTGAACATAAATTTTATAAATTAAATCCCAACAAAAAAATATTTATGGACAAAAAAAAAAAGCCAATACATATTAAACAGACAACAGCAGGTTGCAAATGGCAATAAAATTAGAGATTGTTTGCATGCTACCCAATAGTATTGATGCAGGTATGTTACTCTACAACCTACAACATAAAACTTGCAACTTGATATATGAAAGTTGAAATCGAAAACACAAAACTTGTACATAAAATGTTAGAGGTCTGATGTTTAATGTCACAAGTTTGATGCCACACACTGCAAGCTTGCGGTCTAGCCTTCTAGATTGCAAATGTAACATACCTGTACCAACACCCATTTTGTACCGTACAAATCCCTTTTTGGCACTGCATTGAACTCTTAGGGCATGTTGGGCACACTGAACTAAACTACATTGTTGGTACTATTTACATAAAATTCATTACAGGCTATATTTGATTACAAATTAAAAATAGACTGATCTATATTATTTTCAAATAACATACAAACCAATCATTGCAAAGCAGACCCATGCCCATTCACAGGTTTGCTCTACAATAGTTTGTTTTACTTTCTTTTATTTTTATTATACTATACTATATAATCAAGAATATCCATAGATAATCTTTTAGATAACCTATTGAGGCATTATAAAGATGTGTTCTTCTCTAGAATCTTCATGAGGGCAGATTGCAAAGAACATTTCTGGAAAGAGAAATTCATTTTAGGTCTTTCAGTATTGTTTGTGGATAAAATAAAGGCTAAGATACTGCAAAGGCATATTGGTGCAATTCCTTACTCTGTATTCTTATGAAGAACTAGCAGCCAAAGTCATAATGGAAGGATTGAATCTTTGCAATGATTTAAAATTAAAAAGACGACTAGAGAAACAGTGTTTAACAGGAAAACAAGCACTTGGAGGCTTCTGTCAGCAATTTGGATATGAACATCTTAAAATGATTAAAACCAAGAGAAGACAAAGCAAAGAACTAACCCTAGAACCTATAACTATTTTGACTATGTTAAAGCTTGGGAGCAATATTAGTTCAAAATCATAAACTTGCACATTATTAATTTTTCTTAAGTAGTGAAATGAGTGGAGAGGACCATTTCTTCAGACTTATAAAAAAAGCAGATTCCCACTCAGAATAACGCAAGTAGACAAAAGAAGCAATATGACTCCAATCCATCCAAGATACAATGTCTCCACTTTAATAATGGCTTTCCAGATAGTTTATCCACTTTGTTTAACTACTGTACTCTGTTTGGAACTTGAAAAGGTTCTTTCTACATAGAGCCAAGTTATCACTGTGTGAGTGTGTAAGAAAAATTAGAAAGTTTTCATTGTGTAATAAGTATTGTATGCTTGAGGTGATCATTTCAATAAAAGTTTTGAGTTCTTCAACCATCACTACATGTAAGAGTTTAATTTAATCTTTGAACTATTAATTTTGTGTTACATATTTGGATTCTGTTTTAAATTGGTATTCTGATTTTATAGTATAGTATAGTATAGTATAGTATTATATTATTTTAAATTAAAAAAAGGGCAAAACATGCCAGTGCAAAGCAAACCACTGGGTAAGCACAAGTCTGCTCTGCTATAATTGATATGCATTGTTTTTTAAAATAATACAGACCAGTCCACCTTTAATTTGTTACCAAACATAACCCAAAATGAATTTTATGCAAACAATACCAATAACACAGTCCAATTCAATGTGCCAAACATGCCCTAAAGTCTTCATATAAATAACTCGTGTAATCCACAGCAACTTCAAAAGGTAAACTGCAAAAAAGAAAATGAACCAGGAAAATCATATTTTAAAACCCTAATTAAAATTCATTAACAAGTGATTAAATTAAATCAGAAAGCTGGCTACAACTTTAGCGTGTCTCAAACTAGTAATAGGCAAGGTAGAATCAGTAAGTAATAACATTTCCTTTTACATTGGAACTCAAGTACTCACAAGCATTAGTGCAACCATCCTCAACTGTCAACTCTCAATGAAAATAAAAATTAAAAGGCCTCAAAATTTGGCTGTCCATCAGCTAATTTACACTTTCTCTGATAATGTGTAGCCTCTTTTTTTTTTTTTTTTCTATCTTTACAATTATTTTCAAGCCTAAGTTCAATCTCGCAAAAATACTGATCTTCAACTTCACTAATGATTGCTTTCTCCTAATTATTTAATGCCAGGTAATAGCCAACAAAGGGCATGTGTACAAATATGGTAAATAAGTTGGACAGTGCCCAATAAATATAACAAACTTCGAAATCATTGCATACCTCCTAAATGTGCCCCGTGCAGTAATACATCCCTTGACTAAATATCCAGTGCTGGGTATATGCATAACATTGGTATGCTTTCTTATTCAGGGTGTTGGAATTCAAGATCTAGTTTCCTTTTCAGCTGAGATCTGTCAGCGCTGCAGAAGACAAAGAAAAACAAATTAACAAATAATAACTACCATTCATGCATAAAGCTATTCAAAAGAAACATTGCTTATTCTCATATTTAATTTCATGGAAAAGGAGACAGCCAAATGAAGTTTCATGAATGAATAAAATTGCCATGCCAAAGCACATATTCTTTGAGTACATAGAGGCAAGAACGTAGATACTTTGTTCTATCCCCAATATGAATGCCGTAAAGATGTATTGTATCAGTCACCACCTAAATATCGGGGGCCAGCTATATAATAACAGTTTTATTGCTTATTTCCAGAATAGCTTCAAAACTCCACATCTTTCCAAAAACTACTTACTAAAATTAGCGGTGTACTTGAAAACAGAGCTTCCAAGGATATTGACAGGAATTAGACAACTTTAACTTTTTCATATTTCCCTGTCTGATATTAGTTAATAATTTATTCTGATACGATTTAGAAATTTGGACAAGATGAAGTAAACTAACAAAGAAGGTTTACACGTTTAAATCAGATAACAAATTATTAGCTAAAAAAGTAGTACAGTTAAAATACAATTTTTTTTCCTCCAAGTTTCATTGGAGTCTTAAGTTAGTACTGCAAGTTCTATGATAACTTAAATTTGGTCAGTGTCACCTAGCAACCAAATTAACAACCAAAGAAAGCAGATTATGGAAATCAATATAGAAAACAGAACAAACAAACAGTCAAAGCCTTCCATTAAACTTTTCATGCTTGATCATTGCTCCATCAAGATAGTAAATAATTACTCCAACTATCATGAAACTTTTGCATCAAGTTTGAATTGCATATTTTACTGAGATTTTGTTATCGACATTTCATTAATTAAAAAGGCTTTTGGTTTCCAAATCTATCTTCATTAAAAACCTGAGAAATTAAATTAAAATAAAATATGAGTAAAACATGAATGACAATTTTGCGAATTTAACAACACAAGGCTTAGATTTTCAAAATAGACAAGCAACTTGAGACGTTCATTTACATAAAGGTAGCAAAAAACTTATAGATGATTTCTTAACCCATGGCCCCTGCTGCATTCTGCTTTAAGTTTGGCCTAACATAACAAATCAAGTATATAATACAAGGTCTAAAGCTCCATCTTGACATTACATAACTATCTCTCACACATCTGATTCACTTTATGCATTGTTGGGTAAACACTTAACCATTTGGGCAACAGCCATTGCTTACCTGTTAATTGTAGGTCTACTAGGAGGTCTTGAAGCAAAGACTGAAAAATCTACTGACATTGGTACTTGTTCATTCCTGCTGCTAATACCACCATCCGTATGTTTTGCTTTGCCAGCATGCTCCTCAATCTTATCAACTCAGCGAGCATTTCCTTCAAATCCCTCACGTTCTGGCACCACTCTCCTTGACTTTCTTGGTGGTGAAAGCACAGTCAGATCCTGAGGGTTAAAATCCGAAAGCCTTGATACCCGCTTAGCAGAAGGTCTAGGAATTTTGACTGGTTCCATGGGCAGAGGTGCAGAAGAGAAGTACCTAGATCAGAGAAAGGTGATATGAGCAGAAACCAACATTAAACAAAAACCCCAAATGAACAATTTTGCAAACCTGTGCTCTAATGCCTGATGTGCTGTAATTCTTGCTGTTGGGCCATAAGTAAGCATCTTTGACAACAGATCTAGAGCATCATCACTAGCCGTTGGAAACAATGAACGCAAAGAGGGGGCAGCAACATATTGGTATTCCACATAATCCAGAAGATGCGCTAAATCAGGCCATTGAGAAGATGTTGCAGTCCCAAATGCCACAAAGATCTTTCCTAATTGGTCAATGTCACTTGTCCCCTATTAAAAATTAAAAATCACACTGATGGTCAAATAAAACAAACAAAGGACAAATTATTCATGTCAAACTTATCTAACCAAGATAAGCTATTCTGTGGCAGCAGAAACAAATAAGAGGTGCCTGACATGGTGATGTCATATATTTGAAGATCTGGAGGGAAAGCCTGTTAGTGTGAAATATAATGTCATCCTCAGACACATGAAAGTGTATAACACAAAACAAATACACTGGAATAGCATAAACTTCCCATCAACACTAATAGTGCATTTGTGATGCACATGCCATCAGAAACAAATAAGTGTCACCTGACACAATCATGCCTCATATTATGAGGTCCACCAGTGGTAAGGCTGTTAGCCACAGATATGACATCATGCTTGGATTAGAAAAGCATGCAAGAAAACAAACCACAATAGGCTAAACCTCCCTTCTGGTGTAATATGCATTATAAATGCATTCGAAATGGAGTACAGATAACATCTGATTCAGGTTCACCAATTCTGAAGTTTGAAATTATTTCCCACTTTTAGAGTTCAATTCATTTTAGACTTCAAATAGCAATGGTAATTTGAAAAATGGACATTTGAAGAAAACAAAGAAGATAATAGACCAGTCTACAAATTAAAAAAAGCAAAAAAATGAGTTACAGGTGATCAAATAAACAACTTATTTATAGAAAAATAAACAAATTCTATCTGTGAATGCTTACATGCCACCGGACTAATCTCAGCCAGAGATGAGTCAATTTTGAATAAAACAGGAAGGTAAGAATGAATCAATCCGCATAGGATGTTCAAACGTTGGGTACTCAGCCTAAGAAAAGACATAACAAGCACAAGCACAAGACCAGTAGGGAAGCTAAAGGATTCAAAGAACTAGCAAACAATTTTTTGAGTATCAAAACCACATTTTTATGGGTCAAAAGATTCCAAAACCATGACAATTTAAAAACACCTTTACCTGCAGAAATGGCCTTCGGCTGAGAAGTTCAGCAAATATGCAGCCTGCAGCCCAAACATCCACACCTGCACCATACTGCTTTGCACCAAACAACAGCTCAGGTGCTCTTTACCACTGAGCAAAGACCTACCATAGGAGTTGCATACTTTCAGGTAAGCCAACTTCCATAATTACAAGTCAAATAACCTAAAAACTGGTGAGACGAAGGCATTTAAAAAGGAAAAAAACAGACAAAAAAGCATATTGACAACAACATAATCTCCAAACCAAAATGTCCAAAGTGAGCATGTTCACTACTGCTAATATGAAGTTGGAATATAACCGAAGAAGGGGAGAAGCCTTAAGACACTCGCTACCATGTATGTATACTGTAACAAATGCTAAGCATGTACACTTTGTATTACCCATGGTCAGCTTTACTTGTCCAGAACATATATGAAAAACTTCCTTTAAATGTTCGAAAGTTCAAATGACAGGAAAAGCTCTCAAAATGCCGACATAACAAGATCAGTTGTTGGTCTAAGTCCATTGGCAGCTTAATGGATTTAGTGCCCCAAAACTTTAACTGAAGAAAGCATACCTGATGAGTAAACTTGTGATCTGGGCTCCCAAATAGGCATGCCAAACCAAAATCAGCAAGTTTAAGCTGCCCATTGGGTCCTATCAACAGGTTATTTGGCTTCATATCCCTGTAAGTACAAGGACTCATCTAAGACACATTCTAGCATGCATTCATGCTTCCCACTAGGCAAGAAAATAAAAGGACCTGTGCAAAACCCATTTCTTGTGACAAAAAGCAAGTCCTTTCAAGGTCATATGCATCTATGATTTTATGTCAGCTGGTGAAAGAAATATATTGGTATTATGAATAACCATTTCAAGGTCAGTCGCCATGAACTCAAACACTAGATGCAATTTTCCCTTGTGAGGGAATGCATCAATCAACTCAATTATATTTGGACTTTTAAGTTCTTTCGGCAGTTTAAGCTGTCTTAGTGCTGTAAATTCACCCCTTCCTTTTGCTTCCCAAGCCAAATTTTCTTGATAGCAACTGTCTGTCCTGTCTTCACAAGACAAAAACTAATTTTTCAAAAACTATTCTACTTTCATTAAGGTTATAAAAGCAATTCAACAATTGGAAGTAAAATTATGAACTCAAAACAATGGATTTTGTTAGTTTAATTTACATAAGCATTAACCAGCTCTTTCACCCACCCAAACCATCAATTTGGTTTAGTGACTCAAACTTCAAGGGAAAATAAGAGAATAAAAAAACGCAATTATATAATGCCAAATCAACTTTCAAACCCATTGTTTATGGCGGTATGTCAACTTTCAACAATCGAGATGCTATAAATGCATTCAATATTTTGAAACATTCCACAAAGTACTCATACAACTCTAACAATTCGCTCACTAAAGGCTAGTAAAAGAAACAAATTTTCATAATTACAACACTAAGACTTTTGCGAATGTATTGAAAACACATTTTTTCAATAAACCAGAACAATTTAACAAACAATGTCAAATTAAGCGAAAAGCCCGTTAAATGCTTAATCACCATTAGCTAAAATAACGAAAAATAAACAAACCCCCTTTCTATTTTCCTTTTTTTTCCTAATTAGCTGGACAAAAGCACAGAACAGGCCGAGAAAAGAGAAAAAAGAGAGAGAGAGAGAGAGAATTGCATAGATATGATGTAATTGTAAGAGAAAAGTTAGGGTTTACCTTAGTATCAATGGCTTTGTAGACGAAACCATAAGTACCTTCACCGAGGACTTCACGTTTCAGGTATCTATCGGCGACTTTCTTAGAAAGATTGACTTCTGGCATCGTCAATTTTTTATCTTAATTTTCGGAATAATATCTTTTATTTTTACGCCATACTGTGTGTGTCTTTGTGCAATGTCAGTATTGATGATTTTCTGGGTGTATCATTTTCTCGAGAAAATATCCGAGACAATCAGGGTTTTTCGGTGGAGAGAAATGAAGACGTTAGGCTTCAGGGGAAGAGACCGATGGAAAAAGGTGAAAACTGACCCTCCCCAGTCGCTGTAAATGAAAAATACAGCGTCTGTTCACTTTGTTAATTTAACGTATGAGTATGGGCAGTTTGGTCATTTTGTTTTAATGGAAAGAATGAATAATTACTCTTAAGCATTTTTTTTAATAATTTCATTATCTTTTAAATAATTATGATAAAAAAAATAGGTAAAAAAAAAGGATAAATTAAACATTTACCAACAAAAATAAAAATTAATATTAATAATTATACTTCTATCAAAGACATTTGAAGGAGGGGCTTAACTACGCTACAAGCCAAATAACCATTATAACCCTTATCACAAAATTTGAAACTATTAACATAAATTTTAAAATATTTTACATAAAATTTAAAATATATAAAATAAATAATAAATATTATTTAAAATATAAATAAAAAAATTTTATATATAATAAATAATACTTAAAATATTAATACAAAAATTAAAAAAAAAAAGTATATATCATAAATAATTTAAAAAATTTTCTATGAAGGTTAAGATTATACTCATTGATAACTGCATCGTCAAGAAGTAGGAGACATGAAATTGATTGACATTAAGTTAATGTAATAATATTATTTAATTAATAAATAAAAAATTTAAAATTTATTTTTTAATTAATATAATAAAAAAATAATTTTTTTAATTTCATTATTAAATAATATCTTTGACATTAACCTAATAGGCCAATTCTTATTAAAACTTATCCAGAAGCTTTCCCTTCGCTTCACGATCACGGCACAGAATTTTCATCAGTCATTAGAGAATGCCTTCCCACCAGAAAAATTTATTCATTAAAAAATTAAAAAAAAAATCCAACATTAAAACTAGACCATGAACTTAAAATTCTTTTTCTTGCTTGTTCTTATTGTTGTTGTCCTAATTGCTTCGAAAATAACTTGTCATATTCAAACAACCAGACAAAGTCACATAGGACTTCTTCAATTCAGGTTGGCCAGACTAGTCAGAAGGAAAGAAAAACAGAAAGCTCTAATAATATTACAATTTTGGTTGAGTTTGTTTGTTTGTTTGAAGTTTGTTTTTGAAGCATAGCAATGGCAGAAGTGAAGGTGATCGGTTCATATACAAGCCTTTTCTGCACAAGAATCGAATGGGCTCTGAAACTGAAAGGAGTTGAATACGAATACTTGGAAGAAAAAGATTTGAGAAACAAGACTCCCCTCCTGCTTAAGTTTAATCCTGTGCATAAGAAAGTGCCTGTGCTCCTCCACAATGGCAAACCCATTGCTGAATCGCTTGTCATCCTCGAATACATCGACGAGACTTGGAAGGAGAATAAACCTTTGCTGCTGCCCGAGGATCCGTACGAGAGAGCCATGGCGCTCTTTTGGGCTAAATTTGCTGATGAGAAGGTGCATCTAAAGCCTGTTAGGTAACTTAAATTCATACACAGTAAGCTTCTAATCTCATGTCTTTTAAATTTGTTTGAAAGCAGTGTCTGTTTGGTGCATGGAAAGCCTGCTCTACTGCAGGAGGCGAAAAGAAAAAGGCTATAGAATCAGTCACAGAATCCTTTGCATTTCTTGAGAAGCAAATTGAAGGAAAGAAATTCTTCGGTGGAGACCAGATTGGCTATTTGGATTTGGCATTGGGTGGCTGTATTCCTCACTGGCTTAATGTTTTGGAAGAACTTGGAGATATGAAGTTGTTTGATGCCGAGAGGTTTCCATTGCTTAACCAATGGGCAGAAAATTTCATCCAAATTCCGGTCATCAAAGAATGCCTTCCCCCAAGACAGAAACTTGTCGACTATTTCACTGGCAACTTGAACTACATACGTTCCTTGGCAGCTAACAAGCAGTAAATTCTTTGAATTTTGCCTTGTGGCTTGTGTTTTATATATTAATTTCATGGGTTTCTGTATTATTGTTCTCTTTTGGCTTTGTTTTTCTGTTTTTTCAATGTACTCCATTTACTCCATAGATGTATTTATCATGAGTTCTATATATTTTGTATGATGAATAATTTAGTTCTGGTTCTGCATTGGTGGGAGCAAGCACTACCCGTTGCTCTGTTATAAGTAATCTTTTTACAATTCAAACATCCAACCGAGTCTTCTTCGATTTCTTCAATTCAGGTTGGTGGTACTCGCCAACAGGAAATGGATCATGATTAATTGTTTGTTACTAATTATATATATCACGTATAAATATCTACTTTAAAAAATCAAAGATAAAACCATTAATATTATCACAACACATAGCACCGCCAAAAGCCTTAAGACTTCAGACAAACATGTTTAATATTACGAACTTAGCTCGAGTTTAGCTGAATTTTGATTGCAACGGCGGAAGTGAAGCTGATCGGCTCATACTGAAGCCTTTTCTGCACAAGAATCAAATGGGCTCTGAAGCTGAAAGGGGTGGAATATGAATACATAAAAAAGGGTTGAGAAACAGAAGTCATCACCTGCTCAACTACAATCCTGTGCACAACAAAGTGCCTGTGCTCTTCAACCAACACTAACCGATTGCTGAGTTGCTTATCGTTGAATACATCCATGAGATTGGTAGGAGAAGAAGTGTTGATTTGCAGACCTCAACCCACAAGAACTCAAGAAATACTGAAGCTTCAGTAATGCAGTCAAGACAATTGCAGAGCACAGATTAATTGCAAGTAGAAACAGAAAGAAACTAAAGCCAAGAACAATTCAAGAAGATGTAGACAAACAGAGAAAATAATTCTCTTCTTTGTATTTTCTTTAACCCCGTGTGTACCAGCTACAAATATTCAATATTATATAGTTTTACAGCAGCCAATCAAATTCAATTCTTGATAACTATTGCCAACTGTCATTAACAACCATATAACTGTAAAGAAGCAATTTAAAAACAACTCATTCCAGCACTGCAACTGCTCTAGCTTGCTTCTTTCTCTGCAGCTTCTACCATTCTTCAGAGAATTTAGATCACTTTCTCACAAGAAGCCTTTACTGCTGCCTGAGATCCATATAGAGAACGGTGGCTCGCTTTTGGCCTAAATTTGTTGATGAAAATGTTCACCAATAAGATTTTGTCCTGCATGTAGTTTCTGGATTGGTGCCTTTACTTTTATTTGTAATCTTGTTTTCCAATTTGTTTTAACCCACTGTCTATGTGGTGTATGGAGAGCTTGCCATACAAAAGGAGAAGGAAAGAGCAACGGTTTAGAGTCAGCAACATAATCCTTTGCATTTCTTGAAAAGCAATTTGAAGGAAAGAAATTTCTTCTATGGGGAGCGGGTTGTCCTTCTAGATTTGTCGTTGGGTTGGATTCCTCACTTGCTTAATGTATTGGAAGAAGTAGGAGATGTGAAACTGATTGATACTGAGAACTTTCCACTGGTTCTCCAATGGAACACAAATTCATCCAAATTCCAGTCATCAAAGAATGACCCCACCCACCCCCCCAAAGAGAGAAAACTGTCTACCATTTTATTCCTAGCCTAAGCTGCATGCGTTCCTTGGCAGCCAACAAGCAGTAAATTGTTCGAGTTTGGTATATGCCTTTGTTTTGTCAACGTACTCTAGTTACATCAGAGATGTATTTTTCAAAAGCTGTAAAAGCTAGTTCAATAGGGCTAATATAAAGAAAATTAAAGTAATTAGTACACACAAATCACACATCCACTGTTCAGATAAGGAGATACTTTCAAGATACTGTGGGCTGTTCCTAAACCTGCCACACAAATCTTACAATCACGAGAATGCACACTTTCTACTGACATTAAATTCTTCATCTACAACATGTAAATTCCAGAGTACAAAGAGAATAACAATTGAGAGATTACACTTTCAATTATTAAGTTTACTCGGTATGTACAAGCCTATATATATCTAGCTTCATTTAAGTAGAAGAATATATACCATCCAAGGAAGGTTTAAATGATAGATTCAAGGAAAATAATGAGTAGGAACACAGTGACACCGGCACCAAAAAGCAGTCCCCCCACTTCTGCCTCGAGCAACTGCTATTTCCTCATCGATGTAAAACCAGACAAAGAAAGGATCCTCGTTAACATTGCTTGGTTCTCTGTCTTGGTTTTGTCCAAGACCAATCTCTAGAGGTTTCAGTGGCCCAATTTTGATGCGAACACATTCAAAAATGAAAGCCATTATTCTCTTCTTCCAAGAAAATCTACCTTCAAATGATAAGCGTCCAATTGGCCCAAGATATATTCCATTCTCAATCCTTTTTGCCTGATGATTTAGAGTACGATTTGATTAGATTCTAAAGCAGACCAAAGAACAAGAATGAGTCTTTTTCTAGAGGCAATAATGGCAAAAGCAATCCAATGGTACTAGAAATTGTGAAACGAAAACACAAATTCTGCTTCAGTGCATGGGTAAATCCTAAGCATCATGGAAAAGGATGACTAAAGTAAATCAAAAGCATGCGTGCACATACATACACATATACATACACAACACATCTGGAAACAGATTGAAAATAACATCATGAAAGAAAGTATTCCTGACCCCTATCAGATTTTCCACAGGTTCTGAACCCAACCTAAAACCATTAATTTCAAGCAGCTTCAACTTGGTGTTCCTAAAGGAAACAAGCACCACAAGCTTTTATGCTAGAAGTTCCAAAAAATAATTTAACGTTTAAGAAGGAGCATTTTGGATATTGAAATGTGAATCAAAGAGAAGGACATCGTTATGCTTACAGCAGCATCGAACCTCTGAACAGCAGTAAGTGGGAAGTAGCGACCACTCTTCAATTTCTTCTGCATTTGTGAAAATGAACTAACAATAAGCATTCTAACATAATTAGAAAACTCAAAAAAGTGAAAAAAAACATAAAAGATGCAAGTATAACAACCTCGGCGGCGAAAATTAGCATCCAGGTTCTGCCAGGGGACTCCGATCCACCAAGTGCCTTCAAAAACCCGGAGGGCTCAATTTTTGCCTTCTCAATTACAGATAGGGCAGACAGAACCTCCTGTGCTGCAACCTTTCTCGTTTTTGCTGCTTCTTTAAGCACTTCCACACTCTCCTCTATTTCCTAAACCATATGAACAACATAATTCACTCCCAAAACTCCGTACCCACGAAAAATAAGGGCATATGAAATAAGACCAAATAAATTGCATAAATTATCCCATGTCAAATTGCTAACTAAATTGAGATTTTAAAGACGAAATGCTCAATCCAGGCAATTTCAGTTCCCAAAATTGAAAGAAAACTGGCATAAATTAGCTTGCTGATTCTAAACTCGAACATCAACAAACTGCAAAGAAGATCAACAAATCCAAAATTGATAAATGTTAAGAGAATTGAGAAACATACTCTGTTGGGTTGATCTTCTTCTCGGAGAAGAAGTGGAGTAGGAGCAACCTCGTCTTTCTCATCTACTGTAGCTCTGGTCTTTACTCTTAGAAATCTGAATTCATCATTCTTTGCGGCCTTGACAGAAGGAATATACGTTGTATTGGTTCTCACAGTTAAGACTGAGGGTTTGAAGGATAGTTGAGGTGAATTTGGAGCCACCCAGTTGAGAGAAGATATGCATGAAGATGTTGCCGCTGCTGCTTGTGAGCCCATGCCTTTTGCTTTCTGCAGGCTTCAGCTGCTGCTTTTGTTTTTTGAGTTTGAGCGGTAGCCATTCTTTCTTGCTGCTGCCTTCTGCATTAATCACTTACCGCTTGTGGATTAGATTATAGCATGTTAACTTATAGGTACCTAATTTGTAATAATATCTCAACTACAAACACAAATTTCAATTTTATTTCATTCGAATCCCTGTTGACAGTCAAATCTTAACTAAGAAAATTAATTTTACTAAAATGAAAACTTACTAATTAACAATGTATCCTCAATCTATGCCCTTAATTACTCTATGCAAAAAAAAACCCTTAATTTATAAATCCACAAAGACATCCTATTAAATCATCAAATGTACTTAGAACTGCAAGTGTTTGGTAATAAATATACATAAAAATTAGTAGTGGTTGTAAAATTACATAAATTACTAATAAAAATATTTTGACTAAAATTTTAAAATTTGATGTAAAATTAATACTCAAATTTAATATTATTTATATATTATTGTTTATATTTTCAATTAATATTAAATTTTATAAAAATTATATTTGAATAATTTGCCTAACATAATCTAACTAAAATCACTCCAAATCATTGAAGAAATTTATAAGTTATATTGCTTAGAAAAAAGATGAAGTATACTCTCTTAATTACAATCAAAAAAAAAAAAAAACCTCTCCAAGGTCACAAGACTCACAACTTCATGAAAAACTAAAATGTTGCGTAGCTTGAAAATAGTTTTTCAGATATTTGCCCTCATTCTCTGTTAGTAATGGATAATACTCTTCTTCGGGTTGTCTACACCAATAATAATAAGCAGCGTTAATCCACCGAGGATGCACCAAAAATTTGTTCTTCTCTTCTGCCCGTCGACAACTCTTACTTCCTGCACATGGACAACTCTTACTTCCTGCATTGGATGAAACCACATGCGTCACTGAAGAGTCGAGCGAAACTTTGCATTCAGCTCCCAACTTCTTTGCCCTAGCCCAAACGATGCAACAATCCTCAACGTCACTGAAAAATAAAGTACAACCCTTCAGAATCTCACCACGAATTTTCCCCAACAAAATTCTGACATCTCTGCATACGGGATTGTTCGGATTGTCAAAAAATAAGCCATGGATTTTTCTTAAACTCTTGAGAAGATTTATCAGTACCCCATTACTCTCACTTTCATCAGTTTTCTTCTCAGAATAAGAGTTAGGGTTCGTACTTTTTTTCATATTAAAATAAATGTACTTTTCGACTACTATCAAATTCTTTCTGTGATTATTCCACACAGATTCTGTGTCATCAAGGATGATAATCCCACGCTCCTGTCCCCGTACTAGGTTTAGGTTTTTCCTTAGCATTCCTCGGGCCAAATCTTCGCGACAAATTAACCTAGAGTTGAAGTATTTGCCCTCAGGATCAAGCAACTTACCCATCTGTTTCGCGTAATGTCGACTACCCATTGTGTATATATACATCTCAAACATATTGCTAGCTTCTTGTAAGAAATTTCGAACGTAAGGCCTCAGCTTGATCAAATATCCATTTTCCGATTGAAATAAGCTGCTGTCGTTGGATATATCTTGAAAAGAATTCGCTTGATTCTGTAAATACATCTCGTCGGACGTTAATTTTGCTAATTTTTCTGTGTGAAGTAGTGTATGATCTAAATCAAGAACCAACTGAAGCTTCTTCTTGCTAAACAAATACTCAGAGTTTCTTCTTTTCAAGCGAGAAATTTCCGCATTGCTGAACCTTAAACCCTCTGCTATGTAATCGAAAGCAACGCCGTATTCCTCCTCCATTGGTCGGCCACAGTCAACGCAGATTGCTTTGAATGTTTTGGGGTGTTTACACGTCTCCGTTGGCTGCAAAGAAGACTTACTGAGTTGCAGAAGACAATCGTGGTGATCCTTGTAACGAGGAGAACAAGACTCCATGTTTGCATGGAGAAATTCATGAGAAGTTTCAAGTACTGCACCCATATACTCACTATCAATCGACGTATAAAGAGAGGAAAATTGAAGAAGGGAATTCTGTTTCGTGAATTTGAAGAAGGAATATGGGAATGCAAAAACCCTAAACTGAAGTTTTAATTTCAAGTGGAAAGAATGAAGAGATTGAGGAATTTATAAAGTAGGAGTTTAGCCTCGGTTCTAAAAGCATGCATACATAATCTAGGATTTGTTTCGTGGAGTGCTGATGGTTTCCACGTGTCCAACTTAAAGGCTTTGATTAAATACAAAACTAATTTTGTCTCCATGTCTTCCAACACAAACCGGTTAGGCTTGTTTCCGACCCTGAACTAATTAAATAAGTTATTATTATTGTTGTAAAAGACTAGACCCGACCCGAATATTAATCCAACACAAGATAGGTAAAACTCGATATTCAAAACGACCTCCGAACTCTGGAGCGTTTAAGCGTTGACGCTGGCTACTGTTCACTCTCACCTCCAGAGAAAGACTACATTAACCATTTCCGAGTCCCAGATGACTGTCTCTGCCCTCTGTTAGCTACCCTCAAAACACCGAAACGAAATTGTAACGCTCCCAATTTTATATCGAACAACACTCAAACTAATCAAATAACAAGGACAAGTTTGTCTGTAACATTAATCATTGATTTTGTTCCTCTAAAGAATTTTGATATTAAACCTTGTTCTCTGAAATCAGCTTCCCCATAAACATAGGTCTCCCTGATCATTTCTGACTGCTGAAGCATTGCTCCTGAATTTGCTTTGACAGAACGGTTCCAATACCAAGTTTATGAATGCCGCTTCATTCCTGTAAAAACTGCTTAAATGTCTTGAATATTCTTAACAAACACTGTCCCATGAATGCCCTGTATAGGAACTTGACAGCTAGACTTGTTAAGGAGCAGAAATGAGACCTAAACATTCTTCTCTATCTATATTTTTTTCCTTTCCCTCTTTAAGGTAATTTGGCATTATTGATTAATTGCTCATCCTTTTGGATAAAAATGTTAGTTCCCACACTATTATTTAGACAAGTTGCACTTAGCAATATCCTAGTCCTCACCTCCCAATAGAGATGTTATACGGATAAAATCATTTAACATTTTATCCCTTATTTTCTTTTTCATTTGAAATTGATTCTGTGGTTAGAAGACATGAATCTCCCTATTGTGCACAAATCCAATGGATAGAAACTAAGCACAACACAAGGTCAGACACAGTACCTGCTCTAAATCACACCGTTTTAAATTGTTACCTGCATCGTTCCAAACCAAGCAAACATAACTTACAACACTCGAGCTACTAATCATTCATCGAAAATAATTGATTATACGGGTAACAAATCGGCTTCTCAACATAATCACAGTGCAATATAAGCATTGCTGAAGCAAAGCTTTTGTTCAACGAGATTACCGTATCTTGGAGTATCAAAAGACTAAAAGACTAATGGGTGATCCAGTGCATACTTAACACCCATCAAACAACAAAACCATCAATAATAACGCACTGCAAAAGTGCGCAATTTAAAGAGCTCTGTCATTTGAAAGCTGAATCAACACATCCGATAAGTTGCTGTGATGTCTAACAATTTCAATTCCACTTCAGCTGCAACTACATTTCGTACTCAAAAATGCACTGCTGATTCAGCTTTCCTGTCCTTAGTAAAATGATTATCCGCATATCAGACAATGGAGATGATAGTTAATATACTTTCTAGCAAAATCTGTACATGCCACATGCCAGCCCTTTTTTCTTTTTAGGGTTGGGGGATTGGACCAGCCATATTTCATGATAATTAACAGAATGTAAAAGATGATTGAGAAATGAGCTAACTTTGAAAATCTAAATGATGTTCTCAGAATTAAAAATAAAATTTGGTAGCTTTAATAGGGTGAGGTCTCGATCTTACTCATGTGAAAATGAATGTCAAAATTAAATTTCAGATGCCAATTGAATATCTTATAAAAAAATTAAAAATAACTTCTGGTAGCTTTAAAATTGTGAGTTCTGGATTTAACCATTCAACAATGGATGTCAAAATCAAATTTCAGATTGTAACGCAACCAAGCAACTTTAGCAGGAGGATATTTTGAATCACCAAAATTCCTGATTACAGGAAGGCGGTGCAAGCAAATAAAAACATAAAACACAAAAATTTTGTATGGAAAAAGAAAATGCAACAGAACAGTCTTTAAATAATCCTCACCTCTAGATACCAAAATTTGTTAAGCACAAAGATCTGTCACTTTCCCCACTGCAACTGTTTTTCCTGTAAGAGAAAAGTAACCACATGACTACACAGTACATGAAGAAATCATAAATGAATCCACAAAAAGGCGGCAGTATATCTATCACCTTCAGTACGAAGAGTGAACCTTCCAAGTTGCGCAAACTCCGAAAACTTCTCAATGCATATCAAGTTATTTACCTAAGGTACACATTATGGCAGAAGGATCAGAATAATATACAAGAAGTCCTCAGATTTAATTGGCACCAATCTCATCTCTGCTGATATGGGCCAATCGCATTCTTTACATTTCCCTTCTCTGTTCAATTTTTTGTTCTTCAACAATTAATTGCACCAACCTAAATTTAAAATAATCATGATAATGACCCAAATGAGAATTTTCTGCTTGTTCTTCTACTCAATTAGAGAAGAAAAAAAACAGGAGGAAAAAAAGGGAGAGATTTGCCAATTTCTTAACTTCAAACCTCTTCAAGTTTATTAATCACACCATGAAACAAACCTGAACACGGCATACAACTACAGCACCATTCTTAACAAACAGAACTTTCTTTTTCAAGGGTTTCTTCGTCTTCGGGTCAATTTGCTGTAGCAGCTCAACAATCTCACATTCCTCAACAACTGAGTGAATATGCAATACAGCCTTGTAGCCAGCCGTAAAAATTGCCTAATAAGCAGAAATATTTAAAGGTAATATATGTTGTATGATTCTGCCCCTAAAATTCAAGAAAATCCAGTTTGCAAAGAAGATTCTTCAATAAGAAAGCTAGGAGAGAAAAGATTAAAGGCCATGCATACATTGTCCAGCAACTCAAGGATCTGCAACTGGGCTACAAATTCAGTGACAGCAGCTATTGGTTTTGCTACACAAACAAAAAATAATAATGTCACCAAAATAATAGAACTAGAAAAACAAATATATGTCAATACGTTAATTCACAGATGAAGATAAAATCATTGCAGACAATTCAGAAATTAGTTAAATGATAAATAATTCCACCACAGAATAATGGAAGTCTGGGATTAGATTTGCAATTATATTCACCAAAAAAAAGTGTGAAAGAATTATCCAGTTACTCGAGCCTCGTCAATATTCACTTCATTTTGTTTGTTTCCTATCATAACACACACACACACACACAAAACACACACATATATATGTACACACTTTTTTGAACTTAAAAAATAAAAAAAAAATCAATTTTATCCGAGGAAAACATATACAACCTATTTAAATTGAGCATCTACAAACACGTATTTCAAACCTCAATCTACATGCAACTGTTTAACTTACTAGTACAAATCCTACTTGCAACAGTTTTTCCACCCCTTACTTTTTCATAAGAAAGAAAAGACAATTTTATTCAAGTCGGACACAACTACAATGCAGATGAGCCAGCAGTCTACCAACAGAAAAAGGCAAAACAAGGTCAATTAAAATTCTCACTTGAATATCAGAATTCATCAAACAGAGTAACTGTATAAGTGCCACCTGTCAATGCAACTTTAAAACATTAAAATGACACTTCATTTATGCCTTTCGTATCAGCTAAAAACGGAGGAATAAAACAAGAAATTCTGCAATCAATATTGGAACAGCACACCAACTACTAAGAATTAGAAAAAGGGGAAAGAAATAATAACAATCAATGTACCACAACCACAACACCCCCCCCCCCCCCCAACAAAAAAAAAAAAAAAGGAGCACCCACCCACAATATCAACAACCAAAAAAGAAAAACAAAGCAATATAAAATCAAAAGAACTTACCAACACTTGACACGACAAAACCCGGCAGGATATCCTCCTCTTCAATCCCAGATAATCTAATACGTACATTTTCACCAGGTCCTGCATGTCTAACCTTATTTTCATCACAGTATACAGCAATAACTTTAACTTGAGCCTGCATATCAATGTCCAAGTTCCTAAGCCCCAATCAACAACAATAATTGTATGCATAAACAAACAGGCCAGGTATAAAAAAAAAAAAAAAAAGCAGGCATCGAGAAAGCACCTTATTTGGCATCACCAACAAGGAATCACCCTCACGTACACTACCAGATTCTATCTTCCCCATAACAACAGTTCCCATGTCTTTGAATTTGTCAAGGATAGGCATCCTACAAGTCAAATATTTTAAATATATTAACATTTATAATTATTCCATATTGTCAAAACAAGGACAAATCCTCCAAAAGAACATGATGTCACTTGTTCATAATCAAAATACTGAAAATGATGATAGAATTCTTCGGTGCAGAGCACTGTAGATGCTGAAAATCTCTCTTTAAAGAACACCAGGAAATCTCAACCAATTTGAGTAGCACCAATGACAAGATGAAAAGGGAAACGGAGAACCAAACATGAAAATCACTACATACCTAAATGGACCATTAGGATCTCGTGGAGGAACCTCAATAGCATCAAGGGCTTCAAAAAGGCAGGGGCCATTCCACCATGGACAGATGCTTTTATCCACTCTTGTTTTCATGTTTGAACCAATCAAAGCAGAAATTGGTAGAAAGTAGACATCTGCAAGTTTATGTAAGAAAAAATGCAACCATTACACAACCAGATACAAGCATGCAAGCAAACAGTTGTATGCAATAAAGATAAAATTACTGTGTCCATAAGAAATCATACAATTGGCTAATAAATCAATCTTCTACAAGATGCCAAATTCAGTACAACACACTTCAAAGTAACATGACAAACCATTAAGGTAATAACAGAGAACCTCAATATCTGAGCTTACAAAATGAAATGATAATTTCAATTACTTTGTTGTGTCACCATAGGCTGGATTTCAGGAAGCGTCTGTCAAATTCATATCTGTGGTATTTGTGCGAGACTCAGTGTTTAAACAATTTCATTCAGAGGCATATCATGTTTTCCAAATTTTACAATTACAAAAGAGGCCAGATATTATGTATGATACTAACTGATGGGGATTCAGGATCAAGAGCCCTCATTTTTTACACAGATTTTTCCACCAATTGGATTGATTGCTTTTGAATGGTTGAGATTGAATCTCACACATGCATTAATTATAATGCATTGAATGTGCATTAAATATACAAGTTTTGTATTATTGGAGGTGCATTGATCCAAGCATCAAAGAACTAGGTAATAATGTGTAAAAACTACTGCCATGGATTGTGCCTCAGCTGATGGACAAAATAAGTTGAAAAATCTGCAAAGAGTAAAAATAAAACATTTTGATATAGAAATTGACTTCAGAATACCTTTATGAAGATTTACTACTGACTCATTCAACAAAAATATGACAGATACTATGCAGAACCACAAAGGTTACAGCAAGAAAGAAAATTTCTGAACGCTAAAATCCTATTGACATGTAATTTCTACCAGCTACAATGTCATCCAATTAAGAAAATGCTTTGTTTTTAGTTCAGGAATAGCTGTCTTATCTCTTCCCACTATTGACCAGGAATTTTGGCAATCAGAAAAGGAACCACACATTAGCAAGCAAAAGAACTTTGGACATCAATGCAACTCCTTGGTACCCAACAAACTAACAAACGCATGTCACTAGTTGTATGACACTCCTAAAATTTGGTACACTTTTAAGAGAGTTCACAAAGACATTGGGATAGATTGTTGATTGCTAATCAAACATAAATACAGACATGATATCATGCAGACTCCGACAGCACAAAAACGATTCTAAAACCACTCTCAGGACAACAAACATTGCAAGGCTAACTAATAAAATTTTTTAACTTCATCCTCTTTGAAACTTTAGACAGTTATATTCACAACTCTCTCTCACAGCATGAAAATTATAACCGTTTCTAACAGTGTAAAACCATAAAACAAAATCAATTCTAACAAAATTTTCATGAAACCATTAATTCAATACCTTTCTTCACATTGTAGCCCGAAGACTTTAAAAAGGGTATCATCTTTGATTCAATTTCGTCATACCTGAATAAAAAAGCCAGAATGAAGAAAAGCTACCACACAAAAGAGACAACAAATGTATATCGTCATAAGCCAGGAAAACACCTTTCCTTTGACCAGTTCACTGTGGGGTCATCCATTTTGTTTACAACAACAAGCAGCTTAGTCACACCCAAGGTTTTTGCAAGCATAACATGTTCACGGGTCTGCCCACCTTTCTCATAACCAGTTTCAAATTCTCCTTTTCGAGCAGAAATTACCTAATTAAAAGAGAGATAAATAGAATTCAAAATGTAGGACTCGCTAAAATTTAGTGGGAAAAAAAACAAGAATTTAAAAATAGAAAAGAAAGGAAAAAAAACGTCAACATTCACTAACCAGTACACCAATATCAGCTTGAGATGCCCCACTGATCATATTAGGGACGTAACTCTTGTGACCCTGAAGGATCAACAGAAACACAAGTTAACACAGCCCCCACAATACAGAAGAGGAAAAATAAATTTAAGTAACCATTCTATTCATAAAACAAACTAGAAATGCACGGACTATACTCAATTTTAGCCCTCTTTCTTTTTTACTTTGTCACATCATCCAGCAAAATTAGTGGATGAGAACTTATTAGTAACCACAACAATAACATAATAAAAACATAATATTCATGTCAATCATAGTCCCTTACTGGTGCATCCAAAATTGTGAATCTAGTTGTCTCAGTTTCGAAGTGTGCTCTTCCAACTTCAACCGTTATACCCTACAGATAGGTACCACAGTTCATGAATATAAACTTAATTAATGCAATATTTATATGCATATATACCAAATAAGCAAAAGCATATCTGAAATGTTGTAGCAAAATAATAACAGTATCACATCCCATAAAATGTGATCAAATTTATTTGCATATTAAAAAATACCTTGACCCTCTCCTCTTCATTAGTGTCCATAATATATGCCATATACCTAACGTGTAGAAAATTGTTTAGGTTAACAAAGCATATTTTAGTAAAGCAAGAAGTAGGCACTGCAAATAATAGCAGACAAAATATTCTGTACACAAAACATGTTTATAAAAATAAAATTAAAAAAAAAAAAAAAAAAACCCTCAAACATAACTATGCATGCCACCATGTAGCAATACAAGAAATATTTGGAGAAACCCACATTGTCAATGCAAATGAACTTGCACAGAACAGTACAAAAAAGATTCACTTAGAGATAGCAAGGCATAGAAATAATTTGGAATTTGGACGGTTGGCAAAATTTTAATCATCATTCAGGCATCTGTTAAGGAATTTAAGAGCTTTGAGAAGTTGTGTATCCATTTACTATCAGGAATAAGGACTAATTGATGCAGAGGAAATTTCAAGATATACAAATCTTAAAACATGTTATCTAATAACAGTCTGGCTTTTCGTCACAAAACATGGGGCAAAATCAACCTCCTAATTTATACAGTGACACTAGATATCTGCAATTATTGGTACATCAGAAAGCATAAAGTGGGAACCAAGCCAGTCCAAGCATTGATGTCAATACAGGGATTAGAGTGAAAACTATGTGCTATAGGCACCATTACTAGCTATGACGAAAGTAAACTCAATTGCTTTCCCGCATTCTCCACACAATAAGTACTGTAGTAAAATAGCCAAAATAAAGTCTCACCAGCTTTCTCTACTTTTGTCCTTTGCTTCTTTCTCATATTTTTGGATTGTACGATCATCAACCTGACCACTAAGGAAAAGTATCTGACCTCCAGCAGTGGACTTACCAGCATCTGCAATGCAGACAAAAACAGATGACGCTTAAAATACACTGATTTTAGGCAGGAAACTATTCCATATTTAAAAAATGGATTGACAAACTAATTGCAGTAATGTATTAGAGTATAAAAGAAAATAACAGTATTTGTGATTAAAGAACAAAAAAGAAATAGAATTATTTCTCAAAACCATCTTCAGTCAGCAGAAGTCCTTTACAAGACCAAAAATTAAAGGGCTTGCTTTAGAATCCAAATGACCTAATTCAATAAATTAATGCTTGCTCAAAGAATGAAGAAAGCACCACATCTCAATACATTTTCCTTTTTTCCGTTTATCGCTATATGGACCTCATCTCGTCCTTCACTAAAAAATGCAATAAAAATATGGAAAAAGAAGGCGAACATTGGGTTTAATATACAGTTGCTAGCATGAGGAAGAGGGTGGTATTAATACACACACAAAAACACACTGTGACAAATAAAACCACATATTCAATCTTGTGGAACTTCCTGGTACCGACCCCATTGGTTCAGCCTGAACAGTTTTTGAAGCAAGCTAGCCAAGCAAGGACTGCGGCTACGTCAATCTGATATTAAGGGAAAAAAAACCCACAATTTACATCAACATACCAACATGACCAATAAATACAACATTCAAGTGTCGCTTCTTAGTTCTTGCAGTCTCTTCACGAGATTCAACATCTTCCATTGCAGATACTTCTTTTTCTTTCACTACAATCCAGGTCAAAAATGAACATGAGAAAATCTACAGATGGTTAAGGGAAAGAAAAACAGTCCACCCCTATTAAGTGCTAAACTAGAAAAAAAGAAATACAACTAAATGTCATGAAAACCAAAAGCAAAACAGAAAAAATTCAAAAGTACCTTTTGGCTTGGGATGAACTGACTGGGAGACAGTTTGCACCTCCTCCTTTGAATCTAAAACCATGAAAAGCAAAATATTTAAAATGTCTTCTATATCAACTGATATGACAGATTGTATCCATGTGCATTTTCATTCACACACATGCATAATACAAAAGTAAAATGATGACCATCTTCCAAGAAATGACAAGATCGGCTTTTTTCCCATATTTGCAGGTGAAATTGGGAAAGGAAAAAAACATATATAGAGACCAGGAATTAAAGTGGAGAAAAACCAAAACTATTTGAGATGGATAAAATCAGTTAATGCAGTATTTACTTACCATGCTTATGGCAACAGCAGAGCTAAGTAAAAGGTGAAATGGAGCTAATAATTGACTTCTCTAATTAATGAAACAACACATTAAACTCCGTCAAGGAAGGACAGATAAAATGCAGGCGAATTGCCATTCCAACAGGTTAGTTGCTAACCTGATAGCCATATGAAAACCAGTACTTAAGATTTCAAACCTGTTTGATTGACACAGATTAGCTGCCAGACATCCACTTGAAGCTTGTGGCATGACAAGCTACTGGATGCAGTATCAAAGTTTAACTAACTCTACAACTCTAGTGTAGAAAATAAAAAAATTCTACATTTATTGTTCTTAAAATATGGTCAACTGAAATGATGCTACCATGCAAATGGAAATATTTCAAAACAACAGGAAAACATTTCTACTTCATTACAGAAGAGAATCATCCCGTGGACAAAGACATTAACACAAGCACAACAAAGTCATTTTACTAAGGTAGACTCCAATTAACCAATCAAAAAATAACTAAATGTAATTGTGTAAAAGTCACAGTTGTATATGTAACTTACAACAAAACCAATGAAGTTTCATTTTTCCTTTTTCTATTTTGAAGCATTTTGTTAGAATTCCAATCATATTTAATTTACTTGTGAACATATAAGAACATTTAGAAAGTAACAATAACCATAGTTGTGACAAAGTCAAATTTAGGCATTGATCAGGTTTAACATTTGACTCTATCAAAGCGCACAAAAGGAGATATAATGTCAAAGAATTGCTAAAACAAAATCCTATAACCCTACCAACCTTCCTCCATCTTATCCACCTGAGCTTCTTCTTGGTTGACCACCCCATTATTCTCTTCTGCTAAGATTCAATACAAACATTCAACAAAATTTCAAAAAATAAACAAAATTCATGGCATAGACCCTTTTAATACTACCTGCAGAGTCGAGCTGTAAGGCACGGATATCCTCCTCAATATCTACCAAATGGGGGCAAGAACACACAAACAAGTTAGTTACAACAATTCTCAAACAATCACACACCATCTTGCCTGTTACTCTCCATTTAATAGGATAGAATAAGTTCAAAGAGAAAACAAAATAAAGAAAAAATAACCCATCAAGCAATCAATAGTAATGGTGTCTAATTATTAACAAATTCATCAAACCAACATAGCAAACTTCTCACTTTTGCAATATCAGAATCATCATGCAGAGTCAAATTACAAGCAACAAAATAAGGTTAAATTCAACGTTTAATATTATAATTCACCCGAGCTTCTCAGCAGCTAAAGGATTCGCTGAAAGAAACAATATCAATCTCGCAAAATGAAATAAAACCGAGCGCTAAAACGTTTGGATAATCAGTAAAACATAAAAAATGATGAAAATTAACAAAGATTCGAGACAAGCACGTAACAGAAGCTAGATCAGAGCATAAACAATAAGAAATTAATCGACCATAAACCAACAGATCAAACAAAAAATCATTCAAAAATAAAATAATTCGATAGAGACGAATCAGAGAGTGAAAACAGAGATAGAGAAGACGACGATAACTTACCCATAGTGACGACGGTGTCTAGGGTTTTTTGCCTGAGCGAATGAAAAGCGAGCTAAGAAAAAGACGCGAGTGGTAATGTTGTTCTCGAAGCTGCCCTAACCTTAAGCGTATAGACTAAAAACCTGTGCGTTTATGTGTGAATGGGACTACGTTTTCTTTTCGGTCCATTTCGCTTATTTTGCCCACGGATTGAACCATGTTATCCGGTTTTGGGGTTTTCGGTCTGTTGTTGATCCGACCGGGTTTTTCTTATCTTTGATGAGATAAATAGTTAAATTAGTTTTAAATTTAAAAAAAAAATGTTTAGGTTAAAAGGCTAGTGTCCAAATTTTAAGAATTGGAGAGATCAATCTCAGATGACAACCCTGGCTTGTAAGATTTTATTTTATAATTTATTAAAAAAAATTTTTTAGACTTCATTTCTTACTCTTTTATTTTGTTTTACAAAATTCTTCGTATCCTTTATTTTTACTCACATAAGAGTTCAAATCTTTATCCAGTAAAAGCTTTTTTGGTAATTCTCTTCTCTAATTACTTTTTTTTTTTTGTAAATGCATATCTTTACTTCAATTTAGATTTATGGTGATTTTTTTTCTACCAAAATTTATATTTATAGTGGTTGCAGTAATTTTTGTTATTTTTTAAACTAAATGACCTTTTCTCTTGAATTTAAATTTTTTTTGATATGTATATAAAATATTTTATTATAATAAATTAATAATTATTAAATATCGATTATCATATCAATTAAAAAATTTTAATTATACTAATATAGAGTGATTTAAAAGAGTTAACTAATGAGATTTTAACTTATAGTATGCATGTATATCTTTATGTATATATATTTTATTTATTTTTTTATACATTCTTGTAAGATGATTTAAACAGTTATCGAAATATCCCCGTTGAGACTCCTAATTTATTGTAGGCACATACTTTATGGCTTATAAACTATAAAGGTATATAAGGTATACATTCTTCTTTATTTCTTTTATGTTTATCAAATTGATATTAGCTTTTCAAGTATTACCTTTTTGAATGGATTTTGTACAAGTGAGGCTTTAATAAGTAACTTTTTTTAAAAAATTATTAATTATTAAGTACATCCTCTAACAAAAATTATTAAATATCTCAATAGACAAGTTTTTTAAAACCATGTCAAGACAAAATAACTTTATGTTTAACCAAAAATTATAAAGTGTGCGTGTATTAGTAACTCCTTAATTTTATATATATTTTAAATTAATTTTTTAATTATTAGATTAATACACTTTTAATAATAAAAATTAAATTTAACTTGTGTAATTAAAAGTATATTGATCCAATGGTTAAGAAATTGTATAAAATTATTATTTTTTTATCTTTTTTCGTGTATGTATTACCCTCACTTAAACGATAAATTATCCATTTTATTCCTAATTTATTTATTTTTAATAAAATTATCTAAACTTATAAAAAAAA
>CP135557.1:1202167-1402066 GCA_032402905.1 Khaya senegalensis | reverse complement strand
TTTTATTTGGATAAAAATATTTATTTTTATTAAAATATTTTATATATTTTACCATTAAAATATTAAATTCATATTAAATTTTATTTTTAAATATAAAATTATTAAATTTTATAAATTTAAATTTAACATTAAAATATATTTCTTAATTAAGTATATTAGTTGTATTAGAAAAAATCAAAATTTGATGAAATAATTTTATTTAAAAGTAGTTAAAAGTTAAATTAAAGTTTTTTAACTAAATTGTAGTTTAAACAAATTAGTATTTTTAGATTTTTAAACTTAAAAAAATTAATCTTTTAAACGAAAATAATTGACTTTGATAAAATAAAATTTGGTTTTTGTTAATTAAAAATTATTTAAAAATTAATTTTGAAAAAAGACATTGGCACTAGGAAAATTGGTTATATTAGTAAATATCTTTTAAAAAATTAATTATTTATGTAAATAATTTTTAAAATAAAATTATTTTAAAAATATTTTCTTGTTTTTATGAATAAAATAGATGGTTGTTTTGATAATGTGTTATAAGAAAACTGGAGAAGAAAGAAATTTTTCCTAAGTTTTTTGGGACTTCATCCTAGATTTTTTTAAATAGAGGGGAAGATGAGGGAGTTAATGTATATTTTACAATGAACCTATTTGTTTGTTTTACTGTACAATTAAATTTTTTATCATAATTAGCAAACTTTAGTAACTAATCAAATGCACAATTAGAGTAACAAACAACATAATCTGACTAACAATTAATTCTTAAGTTTATAGCTATATCATTTTGCAAAGATTCTTTGTTATGCAAAGTTAACTAATTCACAACTACAACATTTGATCTTGGTTACATCTATCATAGCCATTGATTTCGATTCATAACTTTACATCCCCCCTCCCTCCTCAAACTCAAAGGTGTAGGAAGAATATTGAGTTTGGATAAAAAAATTATGAAATTGAAAAATTGCTAAAGGCATAGTAGATATGCCAGTTACCTGATCTTGACTTAAAACATATATAACCTCCAGTTCCTTATTTAACAACTTATCATGAACAAAATGAACATCTAATTCTGTGTTTATTTCAAGAATGGAAGATAGGATATTTAGTCAAGGCTGCTACACTCATATTACCACATTAGAGGATAGGAGAGGAAGATGGAATTGATCTAAATTCTGATAACAAAGATTGGATCCAAGTAATTTTACAAGCAGCAAATGTTAATACTCTATACTTAGATTTAGTATTTGATCCAACTACAACTTATTATTTCTTAAATAATTAAGAAACTAAATTATTCTCTAGATACACAAAATATGCCTTAACACCTTTTTTTATCATCCATACCAAAGCCTTAATCAATTTATGAGAAAGTTGGTAACTCAAATTTGCTATGTTTGAAAGATTGAAAAGCATGAGTTTTAATAGCCTAAAGATATCTAAGAACCTTCTTACATACCTTTCAATCTATCAATGATGGACTTGACAAAAATCGAATCTGTTTATTTATAACATATGTAAGCTCAAGCCTGGTTAGTGTGATGTACTACAATCCACCTATGAGACTTCTGTACAAAGTTGGATCTAAAAAACTATTAGTATCATTTTTGAAAAGTTTGATGCTGGAATTCATTGTAACATCATATCCTTTACAAGATAACATGCTCTCTCCAACAAATCATGTATACATTTAGCTTAACACAAATGCAACCGTGACGTTGTAAGAGTGATTTCGCTACCCAAAAAATAACTAAGAGATTTTAAGTCTTTGAGAGCAAATATAACACTAAGTTTATAAATAAACTTTTCTGTTAAATTGTAATATGAACTAGTTATAAGTATGTCATCAATATAAATGAGAACTAAGAGTAAAGATCAACTTGTTTCTTGGAAAAATAAGGATGAATATACTTTTGAATTCTTGAAACCCTATAACAACATAGAATTCTTTAATTTATCATACTAAACCTTTAGAGTTTGTTTAAGACCATATAGAATTTTATTTCATTTGCATACATGAGTACGATAATTTAAATCTACAAACTTTTGATATTGATGAATATAAACATCCTCATATAATTCCTCATTTAACAAATCATTACTAACATCTTACTATCTCACTGGCCAACCCCTCATCATAGCTAAATTGAGAATTATCTTTATGGTACATGCCTTAACTATTAGACTAAAATTCTCCACATAATCTATGCCAAAGGTTTGATGAAATCATTTGGCGACTAATTGTGCTTTGAACTTTTGAATTGTACCATATGCATTCCTTTTGATCTTGAAAATCACTTATTGCCTATTAATTTCAGGTGTTTTGAGAATGGAACCAAATGTCATGTATTTTGCTTCATTAAGGGAGCAAATTCATCATTCATAGTTGATTTTCATTTTTCATCTTTTAATGCCTCAATAGCAAAAACAAGTTTAGTCTCATTAGAAGATAGGTCACTAACAACTAATTTTGGTTTATAAATACTATAATAATCACAAGATGATAGTTGATGTTTATTTATATAAGATCAAGAATGGTAAAAGCAAGTAGTGAATTTGAATTAGGAGCTAATGTAAAACCAGATGAATATGTACGAGAATAAACTAAAAAGGATAAAGATAACAAAAGAGATGAGCTTATATTACTTATTTATTGTAAAGTAAATAGTTGAGTATTGTTGCTTGGACACCTGATGCTAACTTTGGGTATGAAAGAAAATATGAACTCAGATAATGAAGATGCCAATGGAGTAAAAGGACACAAGTTTTTATATGGAAATTTATACTCATTGAGGATACATTTTTGGCTATATATATCCTACCAAAATAATGATAACATTGACACCTTTTATGTAATGAACTATATCCTAGAAATATATATTTGGGAGAATAAAAGTTAAACTTGTGCTAATTGTATGTTGAAGATATGAAAAGCAAAAGCATCCAAAAAATTTCACAAAGTTGTAATTTGGTTTAGTGTTGATTAGCTTTTCAAAAAGAGTTAGATGGTTAAGTGTTTCAAAAGGTAGTTTGTTAATAAGATCTACTGCAATATGAAATGAATTTTACCAAAATTTTAAGGGTAATAAAGCTTAATTCAGTAGCATAAAATCCAATATTATAATATGTTTGTGTTTTTTCTCAACAATACCGTTTTGATTATGAGTATGACAACATGAACATTGATAAGTTATCCCATATTGCTTGAGATATGATTTAAAGGCTAAAAACTCACCACCATCTCCCCTCCAATCAAATTTTAGGGTTTTGATAGGTCAAGATAATTGTTTTTTTTTTTTTGAATATAAAGTTTGAAATGAATAACGATAGACAAAACTTTTAATTTTATCTTAAAAGTGAAAATTTAATAGTATTTTGTATAAATATTTATAAAGTTTATATAATACCTAAAACTAAATATAGCCCCCATAAATTAGTATTTATCATGTTTAAAGGAGCTTTTGTAGTAATTTCACTAATAGGAAAATGCATTTTATGTATTTTGCCATATTTGCATACATCATAAAAATTAATTTTTATAGTTTTATTGGGATATTTTCAAATATTTCTGCTTAAATTTGGTAAAATAACACTTAAATATAAGGTTTTATAAAATTAATAAAAAGTATTTTTTAACAGTAATTAAAATAGTAAAATGATTAAAATATTATTACATATAATTTTAAATATTAGTAATATTTTTTACATACTTCCCCTAAAATTTTAAAAATTAACATGTATCTTCTATTAAGTTTTGAAAACTAAAAAAGTATTTTTAAAAATTATTTTTATATTTTGATATTTAATTTGATTTAAGAAGTATTTACAAATACCTTCTTTAAAGTTTGATAAAATAACATTTAAATATAAAATTTCACAAAATTAATAGAATGTATCTTTTAACAATAATTAAAATAATAAAATTACTAAAATATAATTATATATATTTTTTAAAATTTTAAAAACTAACCTATATCTTCTTTGAAATTTTAAAAATTAACAAAAAATACTCTTAAATGTTATTTTTATATTTTTTAATTTAATTTAATAAGTATATATAAATTATGTGTAAATTTAATAAAATAATATTATAAATTATTTATTCGTATTGAACTATAAACATTTAATTTAATAAATATATACAAAGATAAATTATAGTAGTAATTGAATTTTTAACAATTATTAAATAATTAAGTAAATTTTTTATTTTAAGAAAATAATTTGACAATAAAAAGTGATTTTTTTTTAATTGATTGTAATTGAAACTTAAGTTGTAAAGTTTTAACTTTTGATTGAGATCCAAATTGTTTTTTAGTGCTTGCCATATTTCAAACGATGATATGCATTTTGATACCAAACCTAACACTGTATCTGTCATTGAAAACAGTAACCAACCAAGCAAAAATTGATCCTACCTTCTCAATACTATGAACTCTGGATCATTAGCATTTATTCAATCCTTCGATATACCTCTTAGGACTTGCAATTTTGCTGTTGATGAAATCCTCTACATCATTTTCTTGAATAGAAGGTAGTACTTGAAATTTTTAAGCAAGATAATTTGAAACGTCTAGCTTGATAGGTACTGAGAAGAAAAAGAAGGATGATGCAGGTTATTGATTAACAAATTTGTAGAAGCCATCACCAAAGCTATGATACCAAGTCAAAATTATAAAATTAAAGTGTTTGACAACTAAGAAATGCAGAGAGAAAACTAAGCTTTAAGGAAATGAAATTTTGCTTCTTTATTTCATTGCAATCAACTACACACTACAAGAGCTTATATACTAAGATTAGTAGCTACTATACAATCCATTTATGCGAACAACTGGAATAGTTACCATAATTAACAAACTTTAGTAACTAATCAAATGCACAGCTAGAATAACTAACAGACAACAGAATCTAACTAACAACTAGCTCTAAGTTTACAACTATATCATCTTGCAAAGATCCTCTGCTATGCAAAGCTCACTAGTTCACAAGTGCAACACTTGATCTTGGTCATATCCATCATAGCTACTGATTCTAATTCATAGCTTCACACCAAAAACCCTAGAAACGAAAGGAGTTGATAAATTTTACCTTGAAACTAAACTTGGAGAGAGGAGGAAGGTCTTTGCGAAAGTCGGAAGGTTTCTTGGAGCTCTGCTTGACCCTCCGATCAACCTCCTCCTTGACTCTATAATCAGCGCACTTGTCGTCGATGTATGGCAAGGTGTCTATAATTTCTGTTGTTCCATGGCATGGAAGCATTTGGATGAGCCTCTTGCATCAGAACATCTCCATTATTACTATTCCTGCTTGTCATTGAAGCTCAACAACCGTTTCTTCGGAGCTTGCCGCTGGGTTTTTGGATGGACTAACTTGGTTTTCTATAACCCTTTTTAGTAGAATTCTTAGAAATTTCAACATTATTATAATCAACTAATAACCAATTGTATCCAAAACAAGAACCATCAAAAAAAGAACCAAGAGCAAACTTTTATAACAGTAAATTTCATCATTATTTCACAACGTATTAAAGGATGGATTTAATACTACAAAGCAATCAACAAAATATGAGAGGAGAAAGGAATTGCAAATTACTGCAGAAATCTTGCACTCCAAATTTAAAACCTTTACATTGATGTTTCTCTTGTATGGAAAAGAAAACGCCAACGAGAATACAATCCGGGCTCACCAATCTACGAGGTTGACATATTTGCATAGAGAAGAGTGAGGAAGAGTTCAACTTCCGGTATGCTTCTGACAACTTGGATAATACTGTTTCTGCTTGGCTCGTCAAGTAGAGATGGACTCGTCTGCACAACTCGTGGCACTAGTTTAGCCAGCGGAATCCCTGACGTTAAACCGCCTCCACACTGTAACACCATTTCATTTACCAGAGCATCCACCACTGCTTTGAATGATATATTGACAATGCTCCTGTATTCCGCACTGCAAAAGAAAAAAATGTGTTTTTTCAAGAGTAAACAACTCTTGTTTGGGTGACATTTAATTTTAGTTTTCTTACTGATCTTAGACAAGCTGAGTAAAATAACTTTAACAGCATCTTCCAATATAATTTACGGTAAAACAGGTACTTCAAAATTATTCTTGAACTCTTACTCTAGCAACCAAATAAAAATAATAATAATAACAACAAAGAAAAAAGAAAAACTTTTCATAAATGTTTCCGGTTATAAATAATTCTGCAGTTCAGCTAAAGTTCCAAGCAGATTCAGCAAACATCCATGAAGAAGATGGGGCTTTTAAGGTTAAAAAGGGGAAAAAGAAAAAAAGAGCATTCAAATGAAGATATTTCCTGCAAAACATGCTACTAGTTGTTATGAATCTTTCTTTATTGAATTGCCACCAAACATGGGTGGGGACCAATCAGCTCAATTTATTGACTGCAATTAATATTTTGTCCTAGTTTCACAACCTGGGCATTATTGCTTTTCTATAAACTTTCACCTCAATGAAGTGGAGCTGAGCAACCAACAAATCTCATTGGTCAAACTCTATAATAGAACTAATCCATTGACGAGTCCAAATATAATACCTACATTTTTCAAAGAAAGTATGATGAACATACCTCGATAACACGACTCGTGCCTCTGCCATAAGGTGATCAAATTTGGTGACATCAGAAACAGTTGTGTTGTCATGACTAGAGGCTGTGGCTAGTTTGTAGAACCTAATATCCCGAGGCATCAAGAAGTCCACCCACTGATGAGAACTTCCCATGCTCATGAATGCCTCAAGTATTTGCATGACAGTTTCATGAAATACCACTGTGTTAAAGAAATCCCTCAATTGCTTTCTGCACACAAAAAGTGGCAAAACCAATTAACGAAGCCTCCGAGAGTAAATGCTATCAATCTCCCTCCACTTTTGAACAATATTCATGAATTTTTCCCAACAGATTTAGTCTTTGCAAGGGCAGTCACGTATCAACAGAATCACATTCTTAATCAAACTCCTGGACACATGAAGTTCATTTCTCAGCTATTCTTTTAGTTAACAGGATTAAGCCATAAATGTTCTTCTATTTTCCCCTTCAGCAATAGGGGTATGATTTCCTAAAGTGTGGTCCCTGTGGTCTCCTTGTAATTGATCAAAGTGGTGATAATTGCTAAGGGTCTATATTCCAGTCTCAATATTGCTAATAATATCATAGAAACCAAAGATTCAGAAATTTGCAGAAAAAAGAGTCGAAAAAAATCCACAAGCATCTATAATATGCAGAAAATTTAAGCATGTTCCTTCTTGATTTGAAGGAAACAACAACATGCGGATTATAATATAAATGGAAAGATCAAATAAAGAAAAAACTTTCTCATAACGTATGTATTGAAGACCACCATCATACACAAACTAATTTACAGAAGAGGAAAAGTTACCCCTTCAATACTTCGGCAGCTGCTGCCTGAACATTGGAAATCAATCCATGCATGCCATAATTAGCAAGAAAATCAACACTTGCCAGAAACTGTTGCTGATCATCTCTGTCAATGAGACCGGCATCCTCCTGTGAAAAAAGAAAGTATAAGGGCTACTTTCAGAAGTAGAACAAACACTGGAGTGCAGAGATGAAACACCAAGCGACAAATGGTTACATGAAATGCAAGTGTGAATATGAACACACAGAAATCTAGGTTATTATAAATTCCTACATCTCTCCAAATCTGAAACTGAATAATTCATTAGTTTCTACACTTCACACAACAGTGCAGAAGCAGCACGGCTTCAAGTACAAGATTAACACCTTTACATACATCATATAGACAGTTGAAATACTTTTTCTTTCATATATCCCATTGTATTTGTAACACCCTCCATTAGAAGAGTGAGCATTTTGAAAGGCAAAATGAAAAGAAAAGGAGTAATTGTTTTTGTCAAACCATTGCTACCGATCTCTCTCTCTTTTTTCTTCTGTTCTTTCAAACACTAGCTCCTGCATGGGAATCTTTAATCTATATATGCTCTTGCTTCATCATCACTCAATATTTCTTTAACTCCACTTGCGGTGTTTATGAAATTCCTTATATAATACAAACATAAACCCAACCAACCAAAAAGTAATGAGCAACTAAGGTGGCTGCCCAGAATCAACTTAAAAGAAAAATAGAAAGAAAACTTTATTGTGTGCTGCCAATCCCATGAAAACAAAACTAATTCTTGTGCACAAGCTTCTATGTCAAACAGTAATAATTCACATTTTAAATACGAAGTGGCAGGAACCTTTTCTTTATTCCTTTTTCTTCTTATTATTGAACAATACCATGCCATAGGTATCTGTTCCTTTTCCCCCTTTATTTCTGCTAGGTAAATTCAAATTGTTGATGGGTATCAGTTGTCAAAAGACTAGGTCAAGGAAATGGCAAATAAGGCTCAGGAAACTCTTCAGAAGGAATCAATACTGTCGTCCTGCTCTATAAGTAGTTCACAGACATCACAAACCTACCCAAAGAGTATAATTATCAACAAGGAAAGAGATGGGGGTTAAAAACAAAGAAAAGTAAGGTGTAAAATTATAGAGAACACTTAAATAAAACAAAGCTATCGTAAGTGTTCGGGGAGCTACCAAAGTCGATGTAAATCTGCCACCATCCCCAGGATACAACAATCTGTAATAAACTAACACTACAAGCTTTGAAGCCTTTCAAACATAGTTGTTAACAAAACAGCCTATTTCTCATTCATTTCTTCTGAGTATAATTACTATATAGTACTGTGAAACTTAGTATTTTGGTTAAAGATATTAGTAGAGAAATACGCTTCAAATGTTTCAGCTAGTGATGCAACAAAATTAAAGATAAACTTTTCTGTGCAAAGGGCAGGCCATTGACTTTTGAGAGAAAGGATTTAAGGGATTGATTTTGTTGGCAATTACTAAACTTAAGAAGTCTTTAACATTTTAAATAAGGGGAATTCCGGTCCCTTGAGTATTGGGCTAAGTTTAATGAGCAAAAAAGTGTTTTAACCAATAATTCTACCTGAATCAAGCTGACATGTAATTTGAAAAAAAGCAGTTCAACGTTCTAAGTCATGTTGCAAAAAGAAGTCCAATGTGTCCTCATTAAATCCCAAGATCAACAGGAGATCCAAACCGACTGTTATGCAACGATATCAAATTTACAAGAACATCTACACTCCAATCCAGAAATGTATACACAGGCATTTCTATACTTTGAAAACAGAAATATATATACACACACATGCATTGCGAGAGTAACATGTTTACTCCAAAAATTTTGAAAAAAAGAAGCACAAAATACGAATCCACAGAAACAGGGTTTAGAAATGACCCATAAAACTGCACACATTAGTATAGCGCAACTGCTACAGAGGTGTTCGAGCAAAGAGGAAGGGTTTATAGAAGGTATCAAGTTATGCGAACTTACAAACCTAGAGGAGGGATACAAGTGGACTGCCATTCTTCCTACAGAGAGATGTGTACACGTGCACTGACAAGCATAAGCTCATGCAGAGAGAGCAGTGGAAAGAATAATAAATAAATAAATTGCAAAAAAAAAACAGCTGAGGCACCACTTAAACAACATCTACTTGGCAAGGAAGCACATCCGTCCCTCCCACTGTACAAAACCTCTATCCTCAAATAACAAAGGGCTTCATCTGAAGTAAGTTAATTCTCCAAATTTAATACTTCTTTTACAAAGATGTTATCCAAATCTTACACAGTTACTACTGCAGTATTGCATTTCCACAGTTCTAATGTTGCCTTGATTACCAAATTTTAACTAAATTTCCAGAATTATGTCAGTTACTCTCTTCAGGGAGATTCCATCAAATTCCAGTGCTAAACTGAATTAAGCCAACTTAATTCATTCAGAAAAATTTCTTATACTCCACCATGTGCAGACGTTAAACTCCTTAAAAAAGCCACCTATTTCCATATTACAACCATCTACAAAATGCCTCCCTTTTGCAAGTAAATTTTCCCTTCTTTTTTTTTTTTTTGATGATTCTTAATCCACAACACTCAACAATATAATCCCATGTCACCATTGATTTATCATTAAGCTCCCCATGTACCAGATGAAACTTAGGTTTCACTGTTACTATGCCTAAATGAATTTCCTAATAAGTAAGCCCATTTAGAATCATACCATTCTGAGGCTGTCATTAAGCCTCCATAATATTTTCAGCTCTATACTGAATGCAAGTGAGAATTTATACCACTAATGCTATGTTTATTCAGTGAATTTAATCGTAGATTTGGATAATTCATAGGTGCCTTGAACAGCAATCAATGTATTGAATCTTGAAGTCCACATTTATTAATTCAGTGCATATCAATTAAGCACATAATAGAACATGCTAAGACAGAAATGGATTCTACTTATGCGGAAAAAAGAAAATAGAGTAGCACAGGAAACTAAATCTTAATTCAAGGAAATCTCGATTATGCTTGAGCAAAAACATTTAGTTTCTTCTCATGTTTGAAAAAAGGGGAAATTTTTTTTTTTTTTTTCTAAAAAACCAAAGAATTCCATAGGTAAGTAAATCGTAGGTTCAGGGAACATCAACTATTTTTCTGCATGGAAATGAGCCACATGCATCACACTAATTAAAAAGTAAAACAACACAGGAAGGTATAACATGCGATGGAATTGAACTGAAATAAACATGGTTCTACTACTTAGAAATATCACGGGGAATTGGCTGGGAAAAAAATAGCAGACTTACAGGACAATCAGAGCTTCCAAGGCCACGAGCAGTGTCAATATATAAATGTCTTCCTAGAATGTTAACCTGAACTCTAACATATAAACTAAGCATTGTCACCGCCCATAGTGACACCACCATTTTAGTGAAGCCTGGAAAAAACACATTAGCCACGAGAAATATAAGCCCCCACCAATGTAACATTACCATAATGTAGTTGGATCAAAGAGAAATCAAAAATACAAAGTCACAACAACTATAAATGTTAAAATAAAAATGCTAGCAATTGCATACTTAAAATTTTGAGTCTATCCCATAGCTCAAGTTTCTGTGAAGATGACAAAGTGTAGGGCAGTTCCTTTCCTCTCATTAGTTTCTCAATAAGTTGAGAAAGGTCCAGCTCTTCTGCTATCCGACTGCTTAAATAGTGAATTGCATGGGGCAATGTTGTTGCATCAGCTATTCTTTGAACTTTCTCAAAATGCGCTTGCATTCTATCAAAAGTCAAAGCATAAGAACCAAAATACTACATAACTCTCGAAAGCAAACTTCATGATATAAAGAAAACTCAAATATGAGATTTTGATATCTCTTAACTGGGCTTTAATGAGTTCATCATGCTGATGCCGTAGTCTCTCCAGATCAGAAATCCTTCGCCGAGCATCATATAACCTATACAGAAGATATCCACCTCCCAAAACACCTACTGTAACAAAAATCTTCCTTCTATGCCTTCTCCAAAAATTCCTACACTACCAAAAATGCTCAAATCAACTCTACGAACATCTAATCCCTAAAGACCCAACAATTTAATGAACAAACAAATGAAGGAAATGGAAATGATGCAAAAAACCAGCTGTTTATAAAAGTAACTACAATATCATTAAAAATGCCAACCACACAGAACAAGGAAACAATCAAATGAACCACCAAAAATATGATCTCTAGCACAAACCCATACCCAATAGTAACAGAAAAGAAAGATCCTACATGAAGAAACAGACAAATAACTCATTAAAATGGAAATTTAACACAAACCCAGAATAGAAAACAACGCAAGTTCAGAAACTAACCTTAAAGAAAGCATTTTTATTTTATACTATGGATAGAAATCCATCCCAGTAACTAAGCCTGATGCAAATCCAAAAATGGGCAGGTTATTGAGAGAACAAAAAGAAACAACAAAGCCTCCCTTTAAAGAAGGCTTCAGAGCCCTAGGAAAACCCGCCCTTTCGAGGTAAAACAAGTAGCTCTTCCACTGTAGATTTTGAGAATTAATCTTCAGAAAAAGAGCGATGTAGAATATCTTAGAAATTTGAGGGTCTAAAGAGACCAACTTGAAAAAAAGATAGATAGAAAAGCAATTGCAAAATCTTGAGCAGCCCAAATAGTAGTGGTCGCTGTTGCAGTATGACTTGTGTCTGGTTTCGTTACCCTTTTTCTTGTTGTCTATGGCTCCAGTGTCAACTCAATCACTGACTTGTATTTCTAAACCAGCGACGAAGATCCGAATGCGTTTTACCAATTTCAAGATTACCATCTTCAATGCATACTGTTACATCATTCTTGAATATTAACATATAAGTCCCTATATTTTAATACTATAACAAATAAACATATATTGTTGACGTTAATATCTGTAACCCCCTGTTTGTGCTAAAATGAACTTATGACCGAGCAAAGCATACACTTATCTGCAAAACTCGGGACCTATCCGTAGTTTTCTCGTTAACTTTTTATTGGCACTGACTAATAACATATGAACCCCTAAATTTATATAGTTTATTAAATAAAGATGTAATTTATACATTTATATTAAATAAGTCCCTAATTCTTATCAACCAACCACATCACCCATATACTATTTAATTCCAACCCTCAACTTAAAATATATAACTTAATATTAATTAACATATTAATTAATTTTAAAGAAATCTTAGTTTGAGATATAATAAACAAAAGATTTGCTTGTTGATATTTCAAACCTTATTTACACATTTAATGTTATTTTTAATATTTTAAGGGTAAATTTTAGCATTATTTTTTTACAAATATGGAATTATATATAAATTTTTTATACACTACTCATATTAATTATAATTATTAAAATATATTTAATCATAATTGACCTTGAAGAATATCAATATATGAAAGCAAAAAATGCCCTTAAAGAATAAAAAATTAATACATTTTAATATATTATTTTATAAATAAACTCATTTAATTTAATATTATATTATTATCATATATTTTATATTTTTAATAAAATAAATAAAAATTTATAAAAATAAGATATATGAAACATATGATGTCAATATAATCTTTGCAGGACAATGGGTTATATCAATTACATGACAATTGTATTTCAATGGGCTAATTTTTGCTGCATTCAATTTCTAGCCCTATTCTCAAAAGAAGGATTAGGATTTAGAATCCCAAACAAGAACCATCAGTACAAAATTTTAACCAAAAATCTCTTCAAATTGTCAGAAAGTTTCAATGATAAATGTAATCACATATACCTGATGGTCCAACCAAAATCCAAGTCATTCAAAATCTTCATCAGATGATTGCAGAATGAGGGTACTTGATGGTGAATCGCCTTCATCCGCAGCAGCTACTTGAGTTTTCCTGCTTCTGGTCTGTACGCCAATACTCTCTTTCACAGAATCACACTTTTCATTAGGCAAATCTTCATTGATACCTTTCGGAACTTTTGACTGAACTTTTCCAACTTCAGAGTCTCCATTTGAACCACTAGGATTCTCTGTTGAAATCTTGCTTTCCTCTCCATTGTTGTCATTATATGATGAGCCCTCCCCAGCATCAATTTTCATCCGTTTGCTAGTGCTTTTTGGTCCGCACTTGGCAGGAGGATTCTGCAAATCTTCTTTCACATCAGCATTGTCAGAATTTTCGGTGCCAGCAGTTTCGTTGTTCCCAGATGTCGGATCAGGATTTTGCTCCATCCCATCTGTCTCTTCTTCACTCAAATCCTCGGCAGCATCCACGTCCTCTTCAGTCTTATGTTTAAGTGACTCAATTACGTCCATTAATTCTCTGTTAACCTGTCGAGATTACTCATTGATGTAAACTAATTTTCCCATTGTGGCAAGATAAACTTTTTGTGCTAGGGAAGATATAGAAGTAGTGAATTAGTGCATCATGTATTTGCTGAGCAGATGAAAGGAAAAACAAAGCTAAGAATTTCCTGACAATTGTTTGAATGCCATATGATGTTGAGCAGTGCTTTTAAAAACTTCACTTCTGTTTTTGCAAAAATCAGAATAGAAAAACTGGAATTTTATCTACATCTTGAAAATTAACAGTAATGAAGAGGTCACATCATACCTGAGGATTTTGAAGAAATTCAGAGATGTCAGTTGGGCATGATGGACACTGCAGGACGATCTTTTGAGAGCGAAGTGTCCGTCCACCTCTGCTTCTCTCTCTCACAAAAGTCTTACCAGCAAAAGCACCTTCCAAACATGATTTGCAAAAGTTATGAGCACAAGGTGTCGTAACTGGGAAAGTCATCACTTGGCGACAAATTAGGCAACTGAACTCTGCATGTAAAAAGTTCACCAAGTGAACATAGTTTTCAACCTTCTTAAATGATTTATATTGTAATGCACCTAAAAAATCAAGTATAGGTTTTTTTTTCCTTTTTGCATCTTGCAACTTGCATGAGCTCATAAACGAGCAAACAATTGACAAAGATGGCCTTGTCTTTTAAAGGCAACCCTATCAACTGCCTCCATTGAGATATCAATAGAGGAGAAAAGGCAAACCTTTCAGGAGCTTCTCTCTTATACTTGTATTCCGAGCTTGCCTAATAGCTTTTCTTGCTTTTCTCCCGTCCTCAGGCATTCCTGTACCCACTGTTCTTTTGCTGACAGGTGGAGGTTTCTTCCACTTCCAGCGATTGTCTTCTTCCTGAAAATGGGAAACAAAAAAGGAGGGAAAAAAATTCATATGTCAAGGAAAAATAACTATGGCTTACAACAAGAAGATTGATATCTACATTTGAGTAATATCAGAGATTGACCAATCAAAAGAAAATTCTTTAACTACTGAAATCCACCACTGATACACAAAACTTTTTTCGCATTCATGTATGTGATATATTTCAGCATCTACCTTGATTCGTTACTAATTGGTTGACCAGAAATCATGTCTTCAAAGTATAGAAGCATGAAACATGCAACATTAAATTTCAGGGAAGAAACTACATCAACTCACATCAAAGTCCCATGATGGACTTTCCTTCCTTTCTGTTATGTCGGTTGCCTTCTTCAGCTCTGGAATAACTGGGAAAGGTCTAGGTCGGTCGCCATGTTCATCACTGCAATTAGTTTCAGATATGTTAGCAGAGAGAGAGTGAACGGTGAAATAAGAAGCCAAATTAGTTGATAACAGTGCAAACCTTGTCCATGGAGCAGGCTCATTATCACATCTGACAAACAAATATCGGCACACCTTAAAACCCTATGCATGAAACATTTATGAATGTATGCATTCAGCTGATAATAATCTTATTGGCAATTATGATATATTAAATGGGATATATTTACTTGGATTCCAACTTTTCGCCAACATTTTTCAATTCTATAGACACCATCATAGCGCACCCCTTTCTCAGGGGCATAAGCAGAACGCTTTTCCTTGTGGGACCTACTCATAGAAAGAAAGTAAACATATTAGGAAGGTCAAAATACATGCAGCATATTTCAAAGAAAAAATCCAAAATAACATTTCAGACTGTATAAACCCAAATCACCCAGAAAAGCATTATAAGACAATTACAACTTCCATTAATAATAGTTACTGCAAAGACTTAAACAGTTAATAATGCATAACCACAACACGAGATTAACCATAACAATTGGCAAGAAGTAAAGTTGAATTTTTCTACTAACAAGACAACATCCTAATTATATAATCCTTCTAAATCCCAAATCATTATGCCAAGCAATCCATGATGTCTATTATTTGACAGAAAGCTGCCATGAAAATTGTAAAACTGAAAACAAACTGCAAGTGACAATGGATGACTAATCATGTTTCTATATTCAATGAAACAAAAATTACTAAGTGCCTTCAGTGAGAGAAATATTCACCTTACAACCCGAACAGGATAGCCTTTTTTACAGCTTAATCGGAGGGCCTCATTCATTTTGTCAAACTTCTGATCAAATGATTGCTCTTTGTTCGTTCGTCTGTTCCCACTTAGATCTCTACCCCCACTGTCAATCACATCCATGCGAACCAATCATATCATCAACTCTACATCATAATAAATAGTAGTGCAGATTTTGATTATCTAGAATTACAAATACAAAATATCAAACAAGGCGACTAGAGAATAAGCTAAATAAATCATAATTATTAGCAAAAGAAGCTTGATAACAGAGAAGGCTAAATACAAGCATTTATCACAAAGCATCCAAAACTGCAGAAGAACAAATAGATGAAACTATTAGCAAAATGTCCCCGCCATGCTTGAGCACCAAACCTAATTGATAAAAGCAAAGAGAAAATAGAAAATGGGAAATTTGCAAAGCAGAAAATAATTTTCAAATATCAAGACCTATCATTGAAACAAAGTCATATTTCAGCTCCTCACGTTTGATCACTATGCCTCAAAGTTGAAGAAACCCATATGCAATCAGATTTAGGCTTCCTTAAATAGACTATTGTTCAATTATAAACAAAATGACAATGAAATACAAACATTAACTGGGTTTGGCAATCAACAATTGAAACCACTTTACAAAGGAATAAAAGGAAGTTGAACAAATGAAGTAGCCAATTCAGTAATGAGTGAACTGAAACCAGTTGAAAGAGAATGTCCTCAGAAACCAAACCTTCCCGTATATAGAAACCACTCTCCATGATCCTCATCATCCTCGTAACCTCCAGATAGTGCCACTGACTGGGCACCATAGTTTGACTGTCCAGCTATACCTGCAACGTGAGGAAAGTGTGCACCCCACTGCCGACATTCCAGTCTATCCTCCCAACATTCACCAACAAGCACACCCTGATTTCTCTCCGGATCATTTTCAGCTGGGATGGGTCCAAAATGGTCAGTTGGTACTGTAACAAAAATTTTTCCACTTGCAGCATTGGCCTTCCCAGCCCTTTGTGCCCGCTCAGTAGTAAATGCCTTGTCTGGCCGGTCTTGGTTGTGCATAAAATGGTAAACTTTCAGAGGCACAGTGGAAAGGTTTGACTTTGATAGCTTGGCCATACGAATGACAGCTACAAGTGCAGAATTAATACGAGGCTGACTTGCCATTTTGGGAGGAATTATGTGGCGGCATTTTGCACAGGTACGCTTCCCTTGCCCGATCCATTTCTCAAAGCATTTTAGGCAGAAGTTGTGGCCACAAGGCGTCTGAAACAAGACAAACAAGATGCTTACAAAATTCTAAATCTCAAAGCTTAACAAAGTAGAAGTGAAGCTAATCATTGGCCTTGCAAGGGTAGACAAGAGTAGTTTGCAACATGCTAGAACAATTCTTGTCGCAATCATGATATTCAATGAATGACTAGTAAGATTCTTGCAATTCAAAATATCAGTATAAGTTCAGGTGTCATAAACACGCAACCATAGCTTCCATTTTTCAACAAAATTAGAAAATCATCACTCCAGAAACCATATCTAGTAACTCAAGCTACTTAAAACCTTCTAAGTTTATCTAATTTAATTGATTTTATGATCCAAAAACCCTAATTAAGCATTAAAGTCAATTAAAAACGAGAACTGGCATAGACAAAGAAACTAAACAACAATTAAGCAATCAATCAAAGTAATCAAAGTACTAATCAGGAAAAGCATTAAACCATAATATCTATTGTGAATCTAACCGTAACAGGTCTCTCAGGTAACTGCATACAGAAAGAACAGTTCAAGCTACCATCAAGCAAGTTCAAAACATCATCTTCACTCTCTTTTTCCTTTCCTTTCCTCCTCTTCTCTCCATCTCCTTCCACTTCCTCCTCAACTTTCCCACTCAACAACTCCTGCCTTTTCCTCGCCTTCTCCTTCTCAGTCAACGTCTTATCAGCCTCGATAGCCCGTATAGCCGCTACCAGATCGCCACCATCCCCGGCAGCACGGGCTAACGTTGCGGATTCTTCGACGCCGGAGCAATCGGGGCATAACCACGAGAGAGCGGAAGCTAAGGTCTCGGGAGGCTTGGCGAGGCACGCCACGTGCCAGGGAGTGACGCACGTGCAGCACATGATCGTTTCCTCGGTTGGGGGTTTCTTTTTGCAACGCATACACTGGCCGTCTCCGCCGCAGGGGAGCTGGATATTGTGCGCCATTGAAATGACCAAGGGTGCGCACGATAAGGAGTGGAGGAAGGAATGTACTAGATGATCGAGAGGCTGTTCGGGCCTTTAAGAGGGCGAGCGAGAGAAGAGCGAGAGGCGGGTTTTCGAAAAGTGCCTGAGGGCGTTTTGAATTTCAAATTGGAGCTAAAAATCTTGAAAAAATATTCGAAATGACAATTCTGTCCCCACTCGTGCTTCTTAATTTCACTGGTCATCGTAATTAACACCTACGGTATAAAGAGATTCGGTGCCAAGTGAACAGACCCGAGTGGTTGTAGAATTCAGGACAGTACTATGTTCGGTTGACTGTATTGGATAGTACTATTTATATTTACTGTTCTGAATTAAAATGTAATAATTCAAAAATTTAGTTATAAAATCCAAATGGCGCCGGCAATTACTAGAAAAGCAAAGTAATACGTCAAAAATTAGACAGCCCTGACCCGTGGGGAGTGCGGGTCAAGGTTGGACTTGTCATTTACTTAATGGTAATATTTATCCTGATAAAGTTTTATTAATTTATTTACATTAATTAAAAAAATATATAAAAGTCAAATCCTACAACAGTTTCTTTGTTTAATAATAATTACTAAAAAATAAAACAACAACAATCTCATGTCAAATATAATAATATAAAATAGGTAAATATAATAATTAGTTAAAAAATATTATTATTTAATTTAAATGATAAATATAAATTACTAAAATATAAATATGTTACAATACTACACTAAACTCGATATAATCTAATACAATACAATTCAATTGGTTATATTTTTGTTATAAATGCAGTTCAATTAGTATCACTAAACATGTTCTAAAAATAAATCATTTAAACTCGAGCATTGTATTAAATTTAGTACAATTTCTATTTATTAATATTAAATAAATAATATAAAATATTAACAAAATCAAATAAAAATAATAAATTAACTTGTATGGATAAATTATTTATTTTTTTATATAAATGTTAATAATTATTATATTAATAAAATATAATCCCAATTCTTAATAAAAATGATAAAAATAGCTAAATTAAATAAAATATTTAAAGTTTTATTAAATTTTGTGTTACTTTTTGTAGAAAACAAAATAAATCTTCTTCTTACTTTTATAAAAAATTATTTCACTTGATAGAGAATAAAATAAAAATTTACAAATTATTTTCTTATTTTGTTAATTATGTATTGATAAATTAAATTTTATCTCAATAATTATAAATTAATATTTAATTTAATATCAATTAATTATTATATTTTTATTTTAAAAATTTTTAATTGATAAAAAATTATATATATTATTAATTTTAAATATATTATAATATAAAAAATAAAAAAGCGAGACAAAAATCAAGAATCGTTCCCATCCTTGTCCTAGTCCTGTTTTTAAATTTGAAAACAAAGTCACCTCTAATCCTTGCCTCAAATAAAATGAGCCCACATTGTCTTGCATTGCAAATTTTTTTGTCTTTCTTAACTATTAATGGTAGCATTATTTATTAATTTCTTAACTATAAATTACCAATAAAAGATGATAGGTATCATTATATTATAAAATTTGATTAAAAATTAATCTTATAATTTTATTTTCTTTTAAAAAAAGAAACTATTTATCTTTATCTTAAAAATTGTGTTAAATTAATTAACTAAAATTTTTTTTAATCTTAAATTTTCTTTGTCCACCCTAAATTAACGTTCTCAATGAGTTTATAATCGTCTCGAGTGAGAAGAAAAGTTTTTTTTTAAAAAAAATTACTCATCATGTAATTTTTTTGTTATATAATATTTATACTTTTTTTTTAATTATTACTTGTTTAATAGTTGTGTTGTGTGTTCTATAACCAATAAAATTAATTAAATAAGTCTACCCAAATATTGTGTTGTTGCTCCAAATTTGTTCCTCGCGAGGGAGTAAAGGGGAAATGCCTTAGTGGGCCTTACAACGAGCTATCTCATTGCAACGGGCCGAATTTCATAGTTTTGGGGCCCAATTATCATTTTGGGCTCGGAGCCTCAGCCGGACATAGCTAAACTGAGCAAAATTGGGTTCGCCACTGTCACGGGCTATAGCCGGTAGCCTCCTCATGCCATCAAAACATTGTTAACTCTTTAAGTAATCCGGTTATATCCAGTTTCCCGGTCACCTCCATAACCCTAGCCACCTTCCTCGATATATAAACATCTGGATTTCTTACCACTCGTTTCAGCTCGCCACTCGCCTCTTAAACTCATACAGACCCTAGCCAGAAAAAGCTTCGCAGATCTTACCCATTTGCAATGGCGGAAGGTCTTGTTCTCCGGGGAACGATGCGCGCCCACACCGACATGGTGACGGCGATCGCCGCACCAATCGATAATTCCGACATGATCGTCACTGCGTCGCGCGACAAGTCCATCATCCTCTGGCACCTTACCAAGGAGGAAAAGACCTACGGTGTTCCAAGACGCCGTTTGACTGGTCATTCTCACTTCGTGCAGGACGTTGTTCTCTCTTCTGACGGCCAGTTCGCTCTCTCCGGCTCATGGGACGGAGAGCTGCGTCTCTGGGATTTAGCTGCCGGTGTTTCCGCCCGCCGCTTCGTTGGTCACACCAAGGACGTTCTTTCTGTTGCTTTCTCGATTGACAACCGTCAGATCGTCTCGGCTTCTCGCGACCGTACTATTAAACTGTGGAACACTCTTGGTGAGTGCAAGTACACCATCCAAGATGGAGACGGTCATACCGAATGGGTATCTTGTGTTAGATTCAGTCCAAACACTCTTCAACCCACAATTGTTTCCGCCTCTTGGGATCGTACGGTGAAAGTTTGGAATTTGAGCAACTGCAAGCTTAGAGCAACCCTTGCCGGACACAGTGGATACGTGAACACTGTTTCAGTGTCACCAGACGGTTCATTGTGTGCTAGCGGAGGGAAAGACGGGGTAATTTTGTTGTGGGATTTGGCTGAGGGCAAGAGGCTGTACTCACTTGATGCTGGTTCCGTTATTCACGCTCTCTGCTTCAGTCCAAACAGGTACTGGCTCTGTGCTGCTACTGAGCAGAGTATTAAGATCTGGGATCTCGAGAGCAAGAGCATTGTAGAGGATCTAAAGGTTGACCTTAAGACCGAGGCCGAGAAGTCTGAGGGCACCACTGCAACTACAACCACCAAAAAGAAGGTATAATATACATAACTGATTGTTATTATTTTTATTTTTATCAATATGAGAATTATTTTATTAATGTTTCCTATTCACTTAATTGCGTGTGATTGTTTATTAGGCTTAACTTTTGGTTGGAATTAATTATGTTGAATTTGTTTTTTTTTTATATAAATATTTTGCATTGTATCGATGCTCAGTCTTTTTTGCATAGTTTATGTTTTTAATGTGTATGGATAATTGTAATCTGTATTGTTTTAGTGTTTTTTTCTTCCATTGAAATCCTAAAATCCTACTTAGCTAACAATGATGTGTATCAATGGTTGATTTGCTTCATGGGTTGTAAACATTATATTTGACTTAATTTATGTGTTGCAATGTCAATTATTTGTTTATTTATTTGTCATTAACTTCTTTTATTGTTCCCTTTAATGCTCTTCTTTGTTTCTTCATGTTTGTCATGTTTTTGACTGGAATTGGAATTTACATTATTTATTTCTTTACTTGATAGGAAGCAGTAAGCAACTATTATCTGTAAGAAAATGAGGCAGCTGACTATTTCTGTTTCTTATTTATTTTTTGTTTTGTTGTCTTATCTTCCACTTTTTGATTTTGATGCATAACTATGTAAAGGGGTATTCTTTTACTTTTAAAATGTTAAAGAATGTGAATGGACGTTTGCATGAAATGATAATTTTGAATTTGTTTACAGATGAAACATGAAAGAAATATTTGAGGAAAATACTAAAATTTTACACCTTCTCTGAACTTGTTACTTTCGAATTTTATATGCACTCTTCAGTATGTTTTCCCTGTTGTATAGGGTTTATAGGTCCATGATTAGTTCCAGAATGTTGTGTATTGGATGTAATGATACTGGGAATGCTCATGTTGGTCTGTGTTGTTTGCACCGTGAATGTGGGAACACTTCTACTTATTTGATGATAGGAATTGGAACTAGCATTTAATTTAGATATCCCAAGTGTTATATTGCTTGAACTAATGAAGGCTTTCATTGCATTGGATTTTGCAGAACATTTACTGCACAAGCTTGAGCTGGAGTGCTGATGGAAGCACTTTGTTTAGTGGTTATACAGATGGTGTGATCAGAGTTTGGGGTATCGGGCGTTACTAGGAAACAATTTGAGTAATTGCCAAATTTCTGATCTTTTTTCGGGGGTTTACACAGTAGTTGCTCTACTCTGTAGGCAGTTTTTAAGACCTATTTTAAGATTTTTGTTCAAAAATGTTTCAAGGATATTTTGTTTACTTTATTTGAATATTTAGGTGGCTTTGAGGCCTTTGTTTTGGCTTATTAATTGACATGTTATATTGGTTTTTGTTTAATTATGCATAATTGTTGATGTGCATCCTCCTGTCTTTTTATCATTTGCAATTAATACAAGCATTTTTTGGCATGTCATGGGTAATAAGTGCAGAGCAAAATGTTGAAAAGTTTGTTGGATTGAGTGGAATAGACTCGTTGAAAGAGGACATGGGGCTAATTAAGATATGAAAAATAGGGAAGGATTTTAAAATAATTTTTAAAAGAATCTCGGATTGCTAAGTCTTTGTATGAGACTGAATTTCCACTAAGAATAAAGTAACTACTAAGAAATAAAGTAAAAATCATTTGTAGTTTTTAAGAATTAAATGAGAAGAATTTAGATGATAGAACAAGATAATTCAATTGTTATTTCTAATTAGAAATATACTTATGGTTATTATACTTATAAATGTTTGACAAACACCCTTTATTTATCATTAATATTTATAATCGAGTACTCATTCACTTATATTTATTTAACAACCAAAAATTTCACAAATTAATAATTATTACATCTCATCTCCAAACATGCCTTAGTCGCAGGGATGACATAATTGAACATGCAAATGAAACATTAACCAAGCAGGATGGAACACAAATCATACATCAAATAGGAAATCTCAATTAGACAAACATAACAATCAGCTGCCGGACACAAAGAAAATGCCAACAATCATTCAGTGGAAAAACATATAAAGTTTGATAAAAAAATTGCGGTTCTAAAGGTGTTTCATCAAAAAGTATCAAATCTACCTTTGGTATTTCTCTCATTCTCTCTTTTCTTTTCTTTTCTTTTCTTTTTCTACGTTCCTCTTTTGTTTTCTCTCCACAAAACTCAATAATCTGCACAGCAAATGTCCACCTATGCATATAGCAATCTGAAAAAATGAAATATTTACCTTTACCTATTCATACAAATATCTCAGGCTCTATCCGCTTCATGACCAGCTTCACCGGCTATGACTATATTTCACAGCATGTTGCAGGCTTCAAGATGATCAACCCAGAATAAGGAAACTTACATTTCTCTGTTTGCGAGGACCACCTAGGATATGCATGGGTCAAATGCGTTTTGGCTTTGAAACTGTAGCTACTGTGGGATAAAATCATTAAATGTTAAATGTAACTAACAGAAATAAGTAGTCCTCACTAGAAGTTGATGTTTACCAAGCACTTCAATTATTGTGCTTTGAAAGTTGAGGAGAAGCAAAGCAGTACCAAAAATGGCCTTAGTCACTTTTGCACGAGGCAAAGTGGGTCATCTCTTCTTCAATTTATTATGCCAGCTAGCAAGTGTAATGTCAGCAGTATCCACATCACCCTCCGAATTATTTCTAAACTTCAATCTATTTTGCCAACAAGCCAGTGTAATATCAGCAACATCTTCATCACCTACGGATTTATCGCTTATTAGGTCCCTTGCTCGTTCATGCAGAGGAATGATTCCAACATTGATCATATCTCCTGTGCTGTGCTCCTTATCACTGGCTACAAATTTCTGCATATCCCTTGAATGACCTGAAGGCATGTTGGTCGATAATCTATTCTGCAAGCAAGCAAGGGTTGTATCACCAGCTTCAAGATCATTCACATCATTAATGTTTATCATTGGTTCTGAAACTGGTTTATTGTATGTTATAAACTCACCTTCAACCACATTTTCTCCAGCACATTTGTTGTCACCAACTACCATGGATTCCATATCCTTTAAATGTCTTGACTGCATGCTGCACAATGACATGTTTTCGTGAGTTACACCATTGCAGCATGTGTGAGATTCACCATTTTTCATTTGGGACAGCATTTGATGTTCATTTCTGTGTGGATCTGCTGCTTCTGATAGAAATGGCAATCCCATCATATCAGAGGGAGAACACGCCTGATCAGCAATTTTATGGACTGCAAGCTTTATCTTCTTTGACTTGTTACGAATAAAGCAAGCAAGTGTTACATCATCGCCATCTGCTGCTAGTAAAAGGTCCTTAGAACAAGATTTACTTTTAGTTTTTGACATTTTGCACCCATCTTGTTGACATGAAACATGTGCAACATGCTGGCACTCCCCTGATGGTTCGTTACATCTTTTCGTTCTGCGGCACCGCTTTTGAGCCTTATTAATGCCCTCCAAAGATAAGTTCTCATATTCATTACAAGTAGTACGATTTTCAATGGGTGGCACAAGATTCCCCTGACTGCTTTGATCCAATTCTGCACAATATTGCCTCTTTGAACCTCTTTTCAATGACTTCTTTGAGGCATTGTGCCTACTATTAACCTTTTTCTTTCCTGAATGTGGCTTCACCATTTTCTTCTTTAAAATAGCATCATGGTCGTCAGAGGTTTCAATCTCATCACAGTCAGCTACACCTAAAACTTCCTCAGAACAAACTTCAGCTTCTTCCCCAGCTCCTTGGGATTTGATCTTCTTCTTTATATTGCTGCATTGCGTCCGCAATAAATAAATAAATATAACCAAGAAAAAGATAAAATGTACAGGCATGAGCAAGCCAGAACAAGTTGACATGGAAAAGACACCAGTAAGTACTTTCTAATAAGCATCAGGAATTCAAGACTAATCAAAGAAAAGGAAGAAACAAAAAGACAACTTACCAGGCATCTTTTTCCTTCCCAGATCCCAGCTTTACGCTGTACAAAAAGTGATGTAAATTAGTACCTGCAGAGCCTATCAACAATGATACATGAGATAAGTATTTAAAATTTATACCTTAATTTTCTTTTGTGTTTTTGAGATGAATTTGCATTTTCTAGTAGAGGTGCTGAGTTTAAAACTGCCAAGGGAATAAAATCTTTCGGACCAAGGGCAGGGCGTTCCTCCTCCCGATCTACAAAGTTGCATATAAGAGCAGCTTTTTGCATCTTTCTAGCTGCCTGAAACAAAGGCACTTCATTTGGATGCAATACCTTCCACCTCCTGCTTATAAGAAAAGCAAAAAAGTAGTTAAACTGAAGTTCAGATAAGCCATGTACAGAAAACAGATATGAGGTATAGAGAAATAACAAAATTATAGCCTTTAATTTCCCCACGAATGTCTACTTCTAAATCTATTTATAAAATCTAAAACTTTGCACCTCCAACACTGATTGTCGGTACGTGAAGGCAAAGCAGCAGCAACCTTGGACCAGCAATACCCATGCTCTTCGATTGCTGCTTCTAACCTCAAGTCCTCTTGTTCAGTCCATTCACTCCTATTCACAGAAGGATCTAAAGAATTGACCCATCTGCCAACAGAGAGACAAGTTAAATTTTGTCAAATCAAAATCTAAAATGAATATGAGATTATTGATGGATACCTTTCTCTACATTGCACTTGAGTTCGACCTGGCACAAATTGAGCAATTTTCTTCCAGTTCTTACGCCCAAAAAGCATTGTAGCTACAGTAAGGCGTTTGTCTTCATCTGGAATCCACCTCCCAACTCGTTGCCTCATCGGGTGAAGTGTTTTATTCCATCTGCATATTAGAAAATATAACTGTTTAAGTTATTTGAAGAACAACTACTAGTCCTTTGAGTAAAATAGTAACCCAAAGTGTAAATAATCAACTACAGGAAACTTGATGAACATGTAAAAGGACAACCAAATATAAAAAGTTTTGGTTACATCAAGAAATATTTGCTAGGAAAACAATTCAGTATGTGACAGCTGACAGTCATGCAATAAAAATAGTAGAATTTACCAAATGACACGTGCCATGTGATGTGTGTAATATGATAAAGTGGGAAGATTACAAGCATAGAAACATAGGTTTCATTTAGCAGCTAGAATGAAATTGAAAGGTAAGAAACTATGAAAAGAAGAATATATTCCAATGTTTGGTTCAAACATGAAATTAATTCCTGTTCATTGATTGCAAAATCAGTACAGGCTATAACAGGTCAGTTTGATGACAGATCAATGAGATTACCGTTGCATACAATTTCAGTTGTTAAAAATTCTACTGATTTCCCGTCTTTGAGCAATTCTGCAGTTCTTTCATTCAACCCATTATTGATTATATCCCCATACGCTTGTGCTATCTCCAAGAAGGTTTAAAAAAAACACACAACAATTGAAAGACCAACCATTCATTGATGTGCCAGTACACAAACACAGTCATTTGCCCTATTGTTTCAAGCAACAACTACACAATAATATGAAAAATATAACTTCAATGAATGATTTCCACGTGAATGATGTACATATAAGTCATAGAATGGGCTTCAATGCATCATTTTCTCTGTAGTGTCTAACACACAGGCACCATACCCTGTAACTATTCTATATTTTGTTTTAGTCATTTCTGCAGAAAATTCCCCATTATTTCTTAAACAATTAGATAAGAAAATATTTGATAGTTTTGCATAATTCATCAGTAGGAATATGATACAACCACAAATAATTTTTAAAAGCAGCTGACTAACCTATTAGAGCATTGGGGACCAGTCCGTCCTTTCAAAGTAGAAGCCACAAACTGCCAATTATTGTCACCAAATGCGTCTACAGCAATACGAAGTTGGTCATCTTCCTCCTCGGTCCATTCCTTTTTCAGCATGCATGCATTCAAACTCCTTTGATAACGTGCCAAGCATTGAAATGGGGTCCGCTTAGTCCCAAGTGAAACGGCAATGTCAAACCAGTCATTAATCCCCTTTTCTTGAATGATGAGCAAAAGACTCTTATCCTCTTCGACAGTCCATGGATTATGATTTATTAGGGGATCTTCATTGTTCAACCACCTGCATGGTGTTTAGCCATAAACATGAGATAAAAGAACAGAACCAAGCACATGACATGGTTATAAGCCAGTTCAATGAGCACAATACAGAATAACAATGAATAATGGCAGGTAAATATGAATACAAACAAATTTAGCATCAGCACCAAAAAAAATTCACTTATAACACAAATTAATTATTGACACTTCCCTTCTCCGTGATATGAAAATAGTCAAAAACTCGAATGAATATTAAAACAGATGTTAGGACAAAATACGAAATTTCAAGGCAATTGCTCTCTGAATTGTTAAAGCTACAAAAGGAAACTATCCTATTTTGCAGCACCAAAAATTGGAGTTAATTGCAAGTGCAATTATAAATGAAAAACAAACAAATGAATAAATGGAAAGAATCTGCTACCCCAAATTAAATCGATCCAACGCCGAGTCCATAAGAGCTCCAAATATGATAACATAAAAAGTGCGCTAAGTTTGCCAATTACAAGAAAACAAATTAAGCAAAGTACACTAGTAATACAATTACAAGTACTGACAGACATTGTTAGAGAAGCAACACCTATTCCTCAAATAATTTAGCATTTCCACATCAAATTCCATGAATTCTATATGGTATAACAAATGAAAGTACTTACCGTGCTTCACATTCTGCACCAGAACGACCCTCAACATACATTGAAGCTAATTGATTCCAATTAACTTTAGGAAGAAATTCCCTAATCATTTCTGGGGTAACTTCAAGATCTTTGATTGATGCAAAAATGTTATCCAAACCATTCGTATGTGTAGAAGATCCCTCTGCAGCACTGTGAATTTAAAGTATGCTCGGATAAATATGCTTTAAATAATGCAAGCAAAGCAAAGATAACAAAAATTCTATCCATTGCAATGTCAAACACATTATTAAATTTAATTTCAAGTAGCAGCCTCGAAGATACAATCCCATCATAAACATGCCTTTTGTATGAAAGCTCTCCTAAGGCTTGACAAGCGGCACGAATCATAATCAAAAAGTACTTTTTTTCAATGTATTTAAACTTTTCATTCTTTTCATATATTTTTTTAGCTCTAAATTCTATTAAATGGAATTTATCCATATTACCCATACTATGCAGATTAAAAGCATAAACAAATTGCCTATCATAATCAGTAAAACAGAATACTACTTTAAGATAAACTGGAGCTCCATAAAGATCCAGCTGTAAGTGGCTAAAGTTCTATGAAAGTCTAATGAGCTTCCCTTTGACTTTCTATACTTCTAAGGTATGACTTTAAAGAACTATAAAGTATTTTGATAACTATCTCCGCTAATTGATGGGCAAGTTAAATATTTGACTTTTAAGATAAGCATGCCTTGTCAGTCCTTAAACTTTAAAAGGATAACTAATAATAATTAAATATGTCTAGGCGTACCTGAGTCTATCCACTGACAATTGAAGCACCATTTCTTGAAACTGTTGTCTTATTCCCTTTCCCAGATTTTCACTTTCCGTCTTTGACCACTTTTTCCGATGCAAAGAAAGAGGAAATTTTTCCAATGCCATTCTATAATTAGCAACATGAGAATTTTCTGCTGGGCCATAGTTAATAGCAGAGGGCTTTTTATCTGTAACCTGCACCAATAGAAAGAAAACAACAGCAAAAAAATGAAGCCCTGAAAATCAAAACAACTAAGACAAGTATATCAAGAAATCTGATCTGAACACCTCTGTAAGCCTCAACCAAGCTTGAAATCAAACAGAAAAACAGCCACCAATAAAATAATAAAAACAGAGACAGCAAAATTAGTTTTATATAAACCGTGATGCATATAATGTTAATATCAACCCATAACCACAATTGACGAAAAGGACTAATAAAACAAGATTACTCATGCCATTATCTTAGATATCACTAAGAAGGTCAAAACGTCACCATATATTTTTGAGGTTTTAATATTTTTGGTGACTCAGATGTTTTACTCCAGCCAAAAGAAAAGAGTTCTTGCTAATGCTTATGCCATCCTAAGTTTTAGTAATTTACTAGTTATGAATACATTAATATAAAGCAGTACATAAATAACTGTAGTCACAATCAACACCATACAATTAGGACATTTGGCAATTTAGTTGAATTTAGATTGAGCTTTTGGGCCATTTATTTGGACTTTAGCTGATTTCAGTTAAGTTTAACTATCTGACATCTCCAATTCTTGTAGATTTAAGAATCTTAGCACCTCATTTGGTATGGCTGGTCAACTAAACAAAAGAGCTTTTTCAACGGTAAGCAAGCTCTTCTAACCTTTTTTTTAGTTTTTAGCTTCTTTGTCACTACCATAAAATGTTTTTACTTAGTCTCTAAAAAGTTGTTTCAAGGCTACTAGCAGAAGCTTCTTCGATAAATTCTTTTAAAGTTTTTTGTTTTTATTTTTTATTATAAATAGATTATCCAAAAACCCTTATGTTTTTTTACGGATCCTCTCATAGCTTTCTCACAACATAGCTTATTTTACTTAACAGAACTTTTGTTGAAGGTAATTATACATTTTTCTTCAAAACATGTGATTGAAAAAGAACAATTTTTTAAAAGCTCTAATTATAAAACCTTTACTTGTAAAATACTACTAGTAAAAGCTCCATCCGAAGAAGCAATACCAAAAACAACGTTAATAATATTAGAATGATTAAAAGATATAAATAATACCTACACATTTAATACTTCATCAGATTTTGATGAATGAAATAATGCCCTCTCTACAGTGAATCTTCTATCAGTTGAAGGTCCGAGTAGGTAAAAGCTTCCTTAACAAAACTGTGGGAATACACCATTCTAAAGCACATTAAAAAATAAAGCCAATTGAAACTTTTGGCTATTTGAAAGAGATATACAATATAGGGAGCATGATCTGTTTCTGGTTACTGCTACTTCTATTTCTTCTTCCCCTAATTTCTTTTGTTAATGACTGTTTTATTATGTCTTCAACAATGGATCACATCTTAGCAACCTCCAGTATTTAATTAGCAAATTCTGATATTCAACTCTGTTGAATTTCAGGATGCACCACCACTGCTCTTTATGGTACACCTACAATTTGGCAGCTTTTATGCCCTTAATCCTGGAAGTACAGCTAAACGTTTACCAATCCAAATCCAGAATGCTAATACTTCAGAATCACACCACTAAACAGCTCCCAGGTCCTCAAAATCTAAAACTACAATGCCATTCTATGAATATCTAATCACCCCTAGTCCAATACACAGACAGCAATTACATCTTACCAGTCCTAGAGTGTACAATTGAAATCATCCTGTATCAAAGTAGCAGTCAGCATAAATAAACTAAGTTCACTTTTCATTGATTTGGGACAAGCTAACTGAAATGCAAGAGAATTGGAGCTGTTTCTCTCTCTCTCTCTCTCTCTCTCTCTCTCTCTTTACAGCAAACATTTTACTTCTAAATAATTGCAACCAACTACTAGAACTTTATCCATGGATGAACATTTGGCACTGACCATCCAATTCATAGCATGACTTGATGACATATGTAGTAGTCATATCTTCAACATATATTTGAAAAGAAAAGGTTAAAAAGAAAAAAGAAAGGACGAGCAAACATAGATGTCTAAACTGTATCACCAAAAAAATTTCAACAGAGAAAATATGCATCATAAAGCCAATTTATAAATAAACGAAAGTTTCACCTCTGAATCCTTAGAATTCCTTGACTTCTGTGCTGAAATTAATTGAACACGAGGATCCTTCTTCTGAGATAATGCTCGACCAGTTATTTTTCTGCAAGAAACCTGAAAGTCTTTAAGAATTTTTACACGTTCCTTCAATTTCTTGTTCTCCTCTATTCTTGATTCAATCTGAGTCAACTTACTTCGGATAAACTTTTGATAGGACCTATTCTTCTTAATGGCATCTATAAACACCTGTGCAGATTTGGGGAAGTTAGACTGCTTCTCTGGCACTATAGAAAGTCCGCGATCATCTGATTGATGCTGCAACTCAGCAGAAACAGAAGGCTGTACATCCACATTGTCCCTCAATAATTCAGTATTGTTACAAGTATCTTCAGATTTTGCCAACCCTTCACTGGTATTAATTAAATTTGAACTCAGATTATTGGAAGTTGTACTCTCTGATGCTATACTAGACGCATGAACCTGCTTTCGACTCTGCGAAAAATCCTCCACGCCACTTTTTGCGGTATCTGCATTAAAATTGTTATAAACAGATTGGAAATTGGAAAATCAGAAAATTGTAAGCTCTGTACGTGCTTGAAATTAGAGTAATCTGATAATTACAACAAGCAAAATAAAAACTTACCACTTGAATTATAAGCTGAAAACCGCTGTTGAATAACGCGAAGAGTCTCGAAGTCATCGTCTTCGTCGTCCGAAATTGGTGGAAGCGTACACAGAGCCTCCAGAGACAAAGGCTGGCACGCATCATCCGACAATGCCAAACGGTTCTGTATGCTTCGCACTAGTGCAAGATCATCTTCGCTATCAGAACTCCAGTCGTCGACGTTGCCACCGGAAGCTGAAGGTCCGGTGGGGGAAAGGCGGTCGCTGTTGCCAAGATCGTTGGGGTCGGCACCTACAACCATACACGCTCTCCTTAAGGCTTCCAAGTCCTCATCCAAAGCATCATCGTTTTCGCTGCCGGAGAATTCCTCTCCGTCGTCGTCGTAATCATTACGGTGAGACATTGCGTATGAGAGACGTTAATTTTTTTCTTTATTCCATTAGGAGTTATTTAGGGTTTATGTACCAAAAACGAATTGCGTTTGGCCAAAGAGCTAAAAGAGGCGGTACGATTGAATTTAGAGGTTTTGGATTTGTTTAGTATAAACAGTAGGATCGGGTCGGTTGAATTGGATCCGAAAAATATGGGCTCTGTATTGGGCTTTCATTATTAAGGCTGAAGTTGGGCTCATTAGCCAGTCCAAACTTCAGCAAGATTAACCTCCAAAATCAACGTACGGAATCCATTCTCGACGGACCTCATTTCTCGACCCTACATAAGAAGAGCTACAACACTCGGCGGAACAATAAACCACAGCATTATGGCTAGTTCTCTGTTCTTGAAGGCCACATTCGTGGCTTTTCTTACAAGCATGTCGTTGTTTGCTCTTCCACACATTGAGGCAACGATAGCATGCGAACAGGTGACGATCTGGTTGACTCCGTGCATCAGCTACGGCGTTATAGGCAGCGTTGTTCCGCCGGCTTGTTGCGACAGCATTAGAGCACTCACCGCCGCTGCTAAAACAACAGAAGATCGCAGGACAAAGTGTAATTGTATCAAACAAGGCGCTGCAATGATTCCTGGACTCGACTATGATCGTGTTAACAAGCTTCCCGGCATATGCGGGACTAGTTGTTCTTTTACACTCACTCCCGACCTTGATTGCTCAAAGTACGTATTACAATTCTTCTAATATTTCGTTCTATATTCCATTGTTTATTGATACTTGAACTCACTGATTACTTGAACTCACTGATGGATGTGATTAAACTGCAGGGTGGAGTGAATACATCTTCTTACCGATACAATGAGAAGGAGAATGAAGAATTTTCAGGCATGGGTTCTGTCTTTAGCACAGTATTGAACAAAGCAAATGCATTGTAATGCAGTATAACAGTTCATTGAGATCAATTTCTGCGAATGATCCTCCATGGACAGTATTGTTATCACATCCTTGCTCACAGTCTTATTACATTTTAAGATATATTGTTAGGAGATTAGTTATGATTAAAACATTTCAAACTTCATATTATTTAATAATTAAATTATATTTTTATTTATAATTCTTAGATTCGAATGTTTTATCCCAAAAAATAATAAATTAAATAGAAAATTAATTATTATAAATAATGGAAAAGAAGTAATCCTAATTTTTAGTGTAGTCAGCAACATACTGGGGTGTTTTCAGTACCATCAAACTAAAACCCATTACAGTAAATGACTTCTAGTGGGACCCAGTATTATTTTTACAGCTTGAAAGTGCCATCTGTCCCCATTCATTACGACAATTGAATCTTATCATTTTAATCTGATTTATTAGATTTATCATATAACCATTATGATGCTGCCACCTGGATTTAGTAGAAAATTTTCGACCTATTTTTATTAATTATTTTAGCTCTTTCCTTGACTTTTTCAAATTCTGACCAATCAGTTCTGTCCACGTGCTTGTACTCTAAACCCCAGTCATGGCTCGTCATCGTTTACTCGTCGTGCCCCATCACTGCACATGCACATAATTCGGTTATAAAATTACACGCTTTTCAAAATCACCTTCGTGCTTTTACCAGTCCCACACTCTAATCGAGCTTTGCCTTTCGTAAAATCAATCTCCCTCTGTCTCTCTTTCTCGCACTCTTTCCAATCCAAACAGTCGAGCTAAATTCCAAAAAGCAATGCCACAGCTGGCGGAAACCTACGCTTGCGTGCCGTCGACGGAGCGCGGCCGAGGAATTCTAATCTCCGGCCATCCGAAATCAAATTCCGTTCTGTATACCAATGGTAGATCCGTTATTATTCTCGATCTCAGTAATCCGTTACAGGTCTCGATCTACGGCGAGCACGCGTACCCTGCCACGGTGGCGCGGTTCTCTCCCAACGGAGAGTGGATCGCATCGGCTGACGTGTCCGGTACGGTACGGATCTGGGGGGCCCACAATGAGCATGTTTTGAAGAAGGAGTTCAGGGTTTTGTCGGGACGGATCGACGATCTTCAGTGGTCGCCCGACGGGTTGAGAATCGTTGCCTGCGGTGATGGGAAGGGGAAGTCGCTTGTTCGCGCGTTCATGTGAGTTTTGTTTGTTTTTGTTTTTTTTTTACTTTGCTTCGCTTGTTTGACAATTACTTGGCCTTGATTCCAGGAAATAGATTGCAAGCTACTGGTAGCAATTGAAAATGAACTTGACTGTGAGGGGTAATAAGAAAACAATGTGCTTGAACACAAGAGAAAAGGAGTTACAGTCATCATACTGATGGTTCACCAGCCTATAGATTAGAGAATTTGATTTCTTACTTATGCAGATGCTTCTAATTGGAATCACTTAAATATACGAAATACCTTGTGGCTACATTGGTGCTGATAAATTTAGTGATGCAGGCAACTTAGCTTTGAGAAAGTAGGACCATTTCCAATGATAGTGTTTATGGAACTTGTTTTCTAGTCTATGGGTTTTTAACTGATAATTAAACTTTGTGAGAGGGAAGAACAAATCACGAGGGAGGCTTTTGTTTGAGATGAAAGAAAATAGTTGGGTTCGTGGGTTATACTTTTACCACTTGTCCTACGGATTACTTTCTCTATTTTAAAAAGGCTATTGCACGGAAGCCATTAGATGCTTGCCACTTTTACATTCCATTTAGTAGTGAATAAGGATTAAAATTTCTTTTGTTGAACTTTTAATAGTGATTTCTATATTATACTAGCAAAAACTTCTCAAATGATTTGAACTCATTGCAGCATCTTTTAAATTTTTTTCATTTTTCTTTTCTCAATATTGCATAAATATAAACCAAACCCTTCCCCAACCTTGGTCTGAGCGTGATTTGAACCCCAATCCTCTTTTACCATCCCTAGAGATTTTACTAGTTAAAACAATTTGTGCATAGAAAAGATAACACAATTGCAGCTATTATGAATGATTAGAGTTGCTGTATACTTGTACTTTTTACTAATTTCATGCTTGATCTGTTGTGATGTAATTCTTTCTTACCTCCAGTAGTTGATGAACATAATCTTATTCTAGCACTTTTTACTAATCTTGTGCTTTATCTTTCATGATGCAATTCTTGCTTAACATCCAGTAGTTGAATGTAATCTTGGACAGGTGGGATTCGGGAACTAATGTGGGGGAATTTGATGGTCATTCAAGACGTGTCCTAAGTTGTGCCTTCAAGCCAACAAGACCATTTCGCATTGCAACATGTGGAGAAGATTTCTTAGTGAATTTCTATGAAGGACCTCCATTTAAATTCAAGCTGTCTTGCAGGTATGTCATAATGGAGTAATTGGTGTAACAAGTTTTGTGTTATACATTTCAATCCTCCTTTTTGACTCATCTGTGTTTTTTTTACCATGCCAATCTCTGAGTAATATGATAGAGTTTTCACACACTTGCAAATTGGTAGAGTTGCTGTTTGAGATTCTTCAACTCTTCCCTTCTCTTTAGCTCATGTGGCCAAAAAGAAAAAAATGTCTGAACATGGATTTTTGGCACTAGTTGGCTGACCAAGAGATGCAGAGTATGATAATTACCACCCAAAACTTATCAATGGTAAAAATTGATTTTTGATATTTTTGTTTGTTCTCACTCCCTTTCTTTGAAATTTTATGAATTTCAGCTATCTTTGCTTTGATACTCTACTGCTCTTTGAATTTTAAAAACGAATTGAATTGGGTAGATGCTGAAGAAAATAGGTTGTGGCCTTCCATTAAAGATGGAGGAATGTGATGGTGTGGAGAGCATTATTTGAACCTCCTACAACTTTTGGAAAATCTGCTGGACTTTATTATGATTTAGATTGATTAAGACTTGATAGCATGGTATATCCATTATAATGACTAAAACATTTTGCCAACAGCAAAAAGAAAAAAAAAAAAAGAAGACTGACACGTTGCAAATAGGTGCAGCAATATTTAACATCCTTCTTTTCACTTGTTGTGCATCACCAAAGTCTTGGTTTATGGACTTGCAGGGATCATTCGAATTTTGTCAATTGTGTTAGATTTTCTCCAGATGGCAGCAAATTCATCAGTGTAAGTTCTGACAAAAAGGGTATAATATTTGATGGAAAAAATGGGGATAAGATTGGAGAGCTGTCCTCTGTAGATGGTCATAAAGGCAGCGTCTATGCTGTTAGCTGGAGTCCTGATGGTAAACAGGTCAGTACCTGCATGTTAATATATGTCTTCTCATTGTGCCAGCGACCTCTTTCACTATCAATCTTGACCTATATCACTATCAGTTATTCTTTTACATATGTATTGACATGGTAGTGTTATGAAATAATTTTGAATAGGAGCAGCAATTGGTCTTTCTTCCACTCCTCCTGCAGTCACCCCCTTTTTCATGATTCATGAAAATCTCTTACCTATTTATAATTTTTTATTTTGTCTTTAGTTACTCAATGGGAAGATATGGTGCCATCTGAAAGTATATTTTTGAATAAGTCCTGATTTTAGGTATGATTTGTTTGAAAATTCATTGTGATCAAATTGTCTTTCCTCATTTAATATTTAAATAAAATTTAATATAAGTTTTATCTTTGCAAAGTCTGACAAAGCATATTTTGGTCCTTGATTGGAGTTATAAGATTGAACAGTCAAATGTGATGTCAAACTGCATTCTTTATCTTTTATTGCACATGCTCATTAAGGATGAGGCAAACACAATGATTTTAGGGCTAACCCCATTCAAGATCTTCTAGCTTGAATCATGGTGCCTTGGATTTCTTGGACTTGAACCAGCTAGAGATCAAGTGTTTTGTATTTAGATCCAACTGGAAATTTTAATGTTAACTCATTCCAATCCAAAAACTCAAAATAGTGATGGTGAGTTCAGAATGTATTAGGCTTTCGGTTAGAAGAGAGGCAGACAGTGGGGTCTTGTAACTTCATGGCGAACATTCTTGTTATTGGCCTTGTAGATGAAGCCTTGTACTTGAGCTATATTAAAATTTTGTTGTTGCGTTGGGTTGTTTTCTTGTCTAATTTGCTATTTGTTAACCTTGGTAACTCTTGATAATTCTTGCTACATAACTTGAATTTATATACTGTTGAAATAATCATGATTGGTAACATGGATATATAACATATAGGTAGAAACATAAACTATGAATATTAGCGACAAGAGGTATAGTGTATGTCAATGAGCCCCTTAGTTTGCTCATAGTATACATAATGTTCTCATTCTTTATCAATATCTGACCTTCTAGTTTTTCTTATACTTGAAGGATTAGGATTACTGAAAAGGATTGAGGGAAATTATCTAGTGAATAAGTGTACACTTGCACACCAAAAATACACACATATGTTCTTCAGGATTGCCTAAAGCTTATACTAGAATTAGATTATAAAACACCATTAGAGTGCAAGTAACTGTAAAATTGCTCCTGATTATTGAAAACTTATAACTTCTGAACAAAGACCCTAAATAAAAAAACTATTTTAAAACTGGATGAAATATTTACTGTGTATCAATCTATGAAGGAATGAGGATGATTAAAAAAATGCCTTCATGTTTCCCTTGATAATACCAAATCCTACTTTCAGTTTGATAATAGCTCTTAACAAGATTTAATACCAAGGTTACACGAGTAGAAATAAATCAGAAGACTCATAAACATGGGAACCCAGGCTACCATTGTGTGAAATGTGAATTGTTTGCCTCATGAATTTAATATAAGAAAGGTCCTGTGCTAGAAGTAAAGGGATCTGCAAGCAAGGGATGTATAGAAAAACTGTTTTGTAAGATTGATATAGTAAATGATGCTGAAATTGTTGTTCTGACACTCAATCTCTTAGAGGGCAACTATTATCTATACATATGAAAACAACATTTTTTGCTTCCTTCTTACCTGCGGTGTTAATTGTGTTTTTACCTTTGTTTCCTGCTCAAATCATGTGCATCGTGATGTACTTACCTTTTGGGGGTAAATCTTCCTTTTCAGGTGCTGACAGTGTCTGCTGACAAATCTGCAAAAGTATGGGAGATCTCTGAGGATAATAACGGGAAGTTGAAGAAAACGTTGACTCCTTCTGGATCTGGAGGAGTGGATGACATGCTAGTTGGATGTCTTTGGCAGAATGATTATCTTGTCACAGTTTCTCTTGGTGGTGTAATCAGTTTATTTTCAGCAAGTGATCTGGAGAAGAGCCCACTGCAATTATCTGGACATATGAAAAATGTTGCTTCATTAGCTGTACTCAATAATGACCCGAAGGTTATACTGTCCAGTAGCTATGATGGCTTGATAATTAAATGGATTCAAGGTGTCGGGTATGGTGGTAAATTACAGAGGAAAGAGAATTCTCAAATCAAATGTTTTGCTGCCATTGAAGAAGAGATTGTTACATCTGGGTTTGACAACAAGGTGACTAAACACTGACTTGTTTTTTTCCATCATCCGTAGATGGTTTTAGTTCAGTGTTTTCATCTGTTTTTATGTAGCTTTTTCTGGTAGCCTTCTTCATAAAAAAGTTTAATTGGATGAGCTGAATGTTATTGTAAAATGTGTTGATGAGGTTTTGTTTACACATTGTTCTAGCTGTAAAGCATGAATTATAGTTCTTGTATGGCATATAATTTTGCTTGAAGAGTGGTAGTTGAAAGGAAGATTAACTGGTAGAGGCTCTACATTATTATTGCCATTCTTTTGGAGATTACTTATCCCTGTATTTGATATCATGTTTTCTATGTCTAATGCTTTTGTCTGCTTCTGTTTTCTAAAAATTAGATATGGAGAGTTTCTCTACAAGGGGATCAATGTGGAGATGCAAATTCCATTGATATTGGCACTCAACCAAAGGACTTGAGCCTTGCCCTTCACTCTCCAGAACTTGTTTTGGTCACAACTGATTCAGGAGCTGTTATGCTCCGTGGTGCAAAGGTGGTATCAACCATTAACCTTGGTTTTCCTGTGACAGCTTCTGCAGTTGCACCTGATGGAAGTGAGGCCATCATAGGTGGACAAGATGGTAAACTACACATATATTCAATCAGAGGAGACAATCTTACAGAAGAGGCTGTGCTTGAGAAACACCGAGGGGCTGTTAGTGCCATACGCTACTCTCCTGATGTTTCAATGTTTGCATCAGGTGATGTAAATCGAGAAGCCGTGGTGTGGGATCGTGTTTCCCGAGAGGTATGCACGTGTATATTTATTCTATATAACCATTAAAATTGCATTCCAATATTTCTTTTTTTCGCCCAGAGGATAATGAATTATTGTTAATTATTTTTGTCAAATTATGGCGTGCAGTTAAAGCTTAAGAACATGTTGTACCATACTGCCCGCATCAACTGTCTTGCTTGGTCTCCTGATAACAGTATGGTTGCAACTGGATCACTTGATACCTGTGTTATTATATATGAAGTTGACAAGCCAGCATCTAGCCGTATGACTATAAAAGGAGCTCACTTGGGTGGGGTTTATGGATTAGCTTTTACTGATGAGCAGACTGTTGTTAGCTCTGGTGAGGATGCTTGTGTCCGTGTGTGGAGGTTGATGCCTAATTGATAATTATTAGCAGAGACCATTTCAGCAGATACCAAGGTCAAGATCTAGAAGATGGTGAATATATGTTGATTTTATTGGGTTTGTTTGTTTGAATTCAGTTTGAAATGAGATAGAAGGCAGGAAGGAAAATGAAACTTCTGCAACCGGGCTTTTGTTATCATAAAAATTGAATTAGCACTTCGCTGCCATTTGGAACTTATTGCAAGTGACCATTTCGATTGACAGGCAAGTTTTTGTGGGCTTTTTGCAGCTCATGTTGTTTTCTTGTAGATAGCGGTGAAAGCAGGTTTTCTGTAGTGTTTGTGATTTGGTCTTTTCGGCCCTCTAATATCCATGCATTCGGGCATGTACCACATCATTGTTGTGAAATTTTTACTTCATAGTTTTGCGATGTCAGTCTACGGAACTTGAACCATGGGAGTTGTTGTGTGGTTTGATGCAAAGAAAGAATTTAAGAGTACATGTAAATGTCTAAATCCTCGGTGGATAAAACCGAGCTTCTGGTTCTGTATTTTTCCCTCAATTCACTTCTCATGTGAGACGACTGTTGTTGTTGTTATCATATTAGGGGAACTATTTTTCTCCCAATGCTTGATATTTACTACTTTGAACTGTTGAAAACGAACATGTTTCTTTTGCAAGGCTTTGTTGTATCTAGGGATGGTAAAAATCGCCGCGGGGACAGGGGCCTGCAGGGCCCATCCGGTCAGGGATAATTTTGTACCTAAACTTAGAAAACAGAGTGGGTACGAGGATTGATTCTCATTCCTATCTTAAAAGTGGGGTGGGAACGGTGATGGGGACAATTTCTGATCTCTTCCTCGATACTCGGTTTTTATATATTAATATATTTATAATTAAAAATAAAACTAATATACACACATATATAATTATATTTTATATTTTTATCAATTAAAATTTATTAAAATAAAAATATAATAATTAATTGATATTAAATTAAATGTTTAATTATAAACTTTGAATTAATTTTAGTATATTAATATAAAATTAATGAATAAAATTTTAAAATTTTATTTTTTATTTATTAAATTTTATTTTTACAAAAATTAATATGAAGTTTAATAAAACTTTAAAGATTTTATTTAATTTATTTTTTTAATTTTATTAAGAATTGATATTATAATTTATTGATAAGTCAACTTGTTAATATTTATACATATATTAAAATTTATTTATATATGTTAATTTATTATTTTTATTTAATTTTGTTAATATTTTATATAAATTTAATTATTATTTAATATTAATAAGTAGGGGTAAGGATTTTGATAAAAAAACTTGTTGTCTAAATACTAAAGTGCGAATTTAATTAAGATATATTTTATATGGCTTATATTTTTTGATATAATATTTAAAATAATTAATATAAAAATTTAAAAAATATACAGTACAAAAAATTTAAAATATAATTATAAAATTTGAAACCATTATTAACATTTGAGTAGAGAAAATTAAACGAATTTATATTCAATGTGTTATAGTTAAACCCTTAAAATGCTATTTTATTTTAATGTTATACAGGTGACATGAACACATGGAGAGATGGAAAAATTGACAACCAAACTCTTCATTCATTCTGTCACTAAATACCTGAGAGTCCTAATTGAGATTGAACTCAACAAATCAATCAAATAAGACATAGATTTTTATCAATTATCTTACACCATTTAAATTTAATAATAACATTTAAAATTACCAATTCATTGAATCTCCCTCATTTAAATTTGGTAGTAACATTTAGTATTAACAACTCCTTGAATCTCTCTCCTACCATCAGATTGAAAGTTATGCTTGTAACTGCTATGCTTTATTTAATTATGGAAATACAATTGTCAAAGAACTTGATTAACACCTAATTTTATGTCCCGAATTTAACAGAGGATAAGATAAGATAAGATATACAGAGAAAGGCAGGCGCAAGGAAAGACCAAGAATAGAACACCCTTTTCTTGTTTTGTCAAAAACTCAAATCCCATTGTCTACTGCCAGAGTGGAGTTGCTAGCTACTGATCATCCAGCACTCTGAAGACTTTTCCATATGCACTTTCCCATATGAATCTAACTGTCAACCTATAACCATGTGATTCTTACCTACCATCCATCCCTTGCTATCTGTCTCACTTGCCTACTCTTACTATTACAAGATTTCCTTGTGTTACATTACATTTATCGTTAGGACTACAAGTCGGTTGTATTTAAAAATTTTTAAAAATAATTTCATTTTAATTCTATTTATATAAATAATTATTTTAAATTTATTTTTCTTATCAAAATGATCACATTTAATTTATTTCTATTAAAATGATCGCTTTTATCAATTTTAAACAATTTTATTTTCAAATAATCATTTATACTTAAAACATATAAATACATGATTTACTTTTACAAGCATGGCAATGCACGCTTGTGATGTTTTTCGTGACATTGTTCACGAGCGTGATACTTTGTTAATTTGCATTTTTAAGTATAATGAAGGTGATCATTTTAATAAGATTGAAGTGAATGTAATCATTCATGTAAATGAGTTCAAAATAAGGTTAAAATAGAATCATTAGTTAATAGAATCACAATAGTTACAAACATACGGAATTTGCTCACGGGAGACAAATTGGGATTTCTTTGCTATTGGGACAACTGGTTTATGAACCAAAAAGGAAAAAAAAGGGGAAAGAAATTTAAAGCATGCAGTTACCATACACTTTGTCTTCATTGAACCCTGGAAGGATGTTGTATTGTCTGGTGTGTGTATGTCTAACTGTAAGTCAGCCATTCCAAGCTGAAGAATTCCCTTGTATAGTTTCAATGTTATTCACATTATTCTGCTCTGGACCCATGCCTTAATTTGTTCTTCGTTTGCTCTCTCTATCACTTGATCGTAGCTTCTGTTTTTGCAAGGAGGAAACATTGCTATGAGAAAAAAAATGACCACCAACAAAGGAGCTTGGACGAAGCAAGAAGATGACAAGCTCATTGAATATACTCAGGAACATGGCGATGGCTGCTGGACCTCAATTCCTCAAGCTGCAGGTATTAAACGCATGCATCAGAAACAAATAACAATGTTTTGTATTTTTCTTTTCTTGTGACTTGTATGCAGTATGAGGTTATTATATTTTAATTAGACAAGAATTATCTCTTATTTTTTTGTATTTTCGACTTTTAAAGATTCAATAATCCATAATTATGAAAGACAATCGAAGAGTTTAGATTTTATTTTAATTAATTTTTTTTAACTTTTAATAAATAAAAATTAATTAAAAATATAAAAAATTAAGAAAAAATTTTAATATCGTTTAATTAGTCAAGGAGACTTCTTAGAATCAGGTGTGCGACATTGATCTTAGCCATGGCTAGAATTACATTGAATCTTTGAAACTTAGTATCACTTACATTATATATTATTATATTGTTGGTACTTGATTTTGTCGGGCAAGTGTCAACACACCATTTTTCTGATGAAAAGTTTTATTACATATTTTGAAACAAGAGAATTTTATGTATATCATTACACTCTTAAAAAATTAAATCATGGCTGTCAACGATTGCTGGAAGATTACCAGGAAGAACATATAATGATGTGAAGAACTACTGGAATACTCATCTGAAAAGTAAGCTCATACAAATGGGGATTGATACCAAGAGGCATCGTTAGGAAGAAAATGGCAAAGTCCAGTCTCGAAGAACCAAATATATAATTGTTGAAATCAGATGAATATTACAATCAAGTCTTGGATTATTCTCCGACCGGCTCTCCGGAGAGCAACACAGTTACCAGTTTCCATGATCTGAATCTTGACCTTACTATATAGGCTTTCAATGGGAAAGCAAATCATTCATTTCAATATGCAGGAAACATGCATGTATTTAGTATGTAAATACAATCACAGAGAAAGGCCGGCGCAACGCAAGACCAAGAACAGAACACCCATTTCTTGTCCCATTGTCTACTGTGAAAGAGGAGTTGCCACTGATCATCAAGCACTGAGTGGACTTTTTTCAGATAAAGTTATGCATTTTCCTACATGAATCTAACAGTCAACCTATAACCATGATTCTTACCTACTATCCATCCGTTGCTAACTATCTCACTTGCCTAATCTTACCATCAAAAGATTTCATTATGCTACAAACATCATTATGACCACAAGTTAAACATTTTATTACATCATTATAAATTATTAAGGCTTAAAATAAAACGATTGATTTCAATAAATAAAGTGAATTTAAAATATATTTAATTTTTTTAATTTTTAATGTTAATTAATTTAAAATTTACGTTCGTATTTTAAATTTTTTATATTATATATTTTAATTTTTAAATTTTAAATTTTTTATTTTATACTAAAAAAAGATAAAACACATGGATCAAATTTAAAATAAAAGTGTTAATTATTTAATATAAATAAATTAATAATTAATAAATATTAATAATTAAATAAAAATAAATATATACTGAATATCTCAAAATTTAATAGAATCACAACAGTTACAAACACATCGAATATGTTCACCGGAAACAAATTGGAATATCTTTGTTTTTGGGGCCACTGGTTTAAGGGAAAACCAATTTAAAGTAGATAGTTACTATAATCTTTGTCTTCATGGAAATCTTGGAAGAATGATATACTGTGGTGTATGTATGGCTAACTGTAAGTCAAGCTAGTCCAAGCTGAAGAATTCCCTTATATAGTTTCAATATTATTTACATTATTATGTTCTGTCGACCCGTGCATTAATTTGTTCTTCTTTTGCTCTCTCTTATCACTTAATCATTGCTTCTGTTTTTCTTTTCTGTTTATTGTTCCAATGAGGAAACCTTTCCGTGAGAAAAAAGAGAACAACTAAGGAGCTTGGATGAAGCAAGAAGCTGACAAGCTCATTGAATATATTATTCAGAAACATGGCGAAGGCTGCTTGAGCTCAATTCCTGAAGCCGCAGGCAGGTATTATATGTATCTGCGAATTCTGATTATTAATTATACTCAGAAGCAAGTAACAGTGTTTAGTGTTTTCTGGCCTAAGTAATTTAACCATCTCAGTCGACAACTTTTACCACACCGAGTCAACCCAAGTTAAAAGTTGTCGACTGAGATGGTTGAGTTACTTAAGGCCAGACCTTAAACATTGAAACTTTGGTCAAGATGAACAAGATCTTATCTTCAAGCTGCTTGCACTTCTTGGAAACAGGTGTGCGACATCGATCTTAGCCATGGCTAGAATTACGTTAATCCTTTGAAACTTAGTGTCAATTACATTAGTTAACTACAACATTTATTCCAATGAGTGAAAACATTCCTTATTCAATCATCAAATTTAATGTATATTATTGCACTTCTAGAAAATTTATCACGCCTGGCTATAGTTTTTCACATGGTCATTGTTTGATGGAAGATTACCAGGAAGAACAGGTCATGATGTGAAGAATTACTGTAATACTCATCTGAAAAGAAAGCTCATACAAATGGGAATTGATCCCAACAAGCATCGTTTAGAACAAAATGGCAAAGTCCAATCCTTTGTCTCCATGAACCAAAGATGCAATGGATGAACACCGATGAAGATGATAATCAAGTCTTGGATTATTCTCCGACCGGCTCTTCTGTGAGCAGCACAGTAACCAGTTTGCCAGATCTGAATCTTGACCTTGCTTTAGGCTTTCAATGAGAGCAAATCATTCATTTCAATATGCAGGAAACAAGCGTGTATTAGTATTTTTTACGGACCGTGTTTAATCTGAATATTCGTTTTCTGTAAATGATAACAAGACATGTTATGATTTGTCTGAAAATTTTTATCAAGATCCAATCCCCGCATAATGTACATAAATGGATCAAGTATTGCTATTTCTATATGTTGGATCGACTGATGAAAGTTCACTAACAACCAAACATTCAACTGAAATTTAGGCAAATTGAATTATTGAATTTCGGAATCTGTGTTGGATAGGAGTTGTTGAAGTCAATAGACATTTCCACCAACTCAGCTTTGATTTGACTGCTAGTTTCATTCAAAGCTGCAGATATATGTTTCCAAAATTTACCTATATCCACCAAGCATGCATGCTTTATCTACCATTCAAGGTGAATGCAAAGAGTACTTCACTAAATTGTAGGTATATTCACAAATTGCAAGCTGTGTAGCCTTGCGGGACAGGCAAATGGCGAATTCAACGTTTTCCCTACTTAGAGGGAGCAAAAGTTGATGGATCAAGAAATGCTGTCAGTCAATCGGAGACATGGTATATGGGATAGAATGCTACAGTTGGCTGCTTCGATGTTATCAACAATCAGAGTAATACAGGCTACAATTAAAAAGTGCACACAAATATTCGTGCATAATATTTCAAATGAAATCGCTTTTTTAACTGAAAAATTCAAAGTTTAGCACAAAATGAAAATAATTTCTCTGAAGTTTATTAGCAGATTCTTAAGGTGAATTATGAACTTGTAGCATTGTCTCAAAGAAATGGTAAAAGTAAGAGGTAAAGAGATTAATTTTCGTGTAAAATTTAAGGTACATGATAGTGCAAAAAAATATAAGTTATAATATTGATAATGTATTACAATATTGTACAAATGGGACTCAATTTCAAAACTGATGCACTTTCAAAGACACCCCAAAAAAGAAAAAAAGCAAATGAAGAAAAAACCACCGTTCCAAGTCAACCCTAGCTAGGGCATGCCACTAGTGGAATTAACACACTTACCTATGACTTGCCTATGAATTATGATGTAGCCTTTTTGATCGTTTCCATTTCTCCCTCACCCTTTCTCTCTCTGTCCCTGCTTTCTTTGCATATATTTTTTTTTCTGCAACAAAGACTAAAGGCATTCATACTAATTGTGTCACAAATTTCTCAAAAATTTTCAATGAGGAAACCTTGTTGTAATAAGGAAGAGATGAACAAGGGAGCTTGGTCCAGGCAAGAAGACCAGAAGCTTATTGATTATATCCAAAAGCATGGTGAGGGTAAATGGCGCTTCCTTCCACAGGCTGCAGGTACATAAACATAGTGAAGAACTAGAAGAAAAGAGGATTATTCTCTACTTAAACAAATTCGTGAGAGAATTGTAATAGATCTAGGGTTTCTTCAATCGTGATCATTATCATTAATTATCAGCTTATTGATTATCAATATATATATACTTTTGATTTGATTAGGTTTGCTTCGCTGCGGCAAAAGTTGTCGGTTGAGATGGATAAACTATCTGAGGCCAGACCTGAAACGAGGAAACTTTGCAGAAGATGAAGAGGACCTTATAATCAAGCTCCATGCTCTCTTAGGAAACCGGTGATACATTCACCCTTATGATTACACTAATTTCTTTGAAAGCATGCACACAAATCCAATATACAAGCATACATCATAATAAAATTTAATATGTTGTTCTGGTGTGATTTTGATTATGTATGGTGATTGTAGGTGGTCACTTATAGCTGGAAGATTGCCCGGTAGAACAGACAATGAAGTGAAAAATTACTGGAACACTCGTCTCAGAAGAAAACTATTAAGCATGGGAGTAAATCCAGATAATCATCGCATTCACCATCACTCAATTCTTCGGCCTCAATTTAATAAACCAATATTTCCCGAACAGGATGATCAACTCTCTCGTGCGGATGAGAAATTATCATCAGATCAAGAAGAACCTGCAGATTTGAGTCTTAAACTTGCTGCGTCCAATATTCCTGGAAAGGGGATGACAGAATACACGGAGTTGAATGATGCAAAAGAGGATAACAAAGGAAAATCCTGTATAACCCTTCTTCTTTTCAAATGATTGGAAACTTGACTGTGAGGTATCGGTTTTTCTACAGCGCTAGCAGTCTGGGGAATTCATAACTTTCCTGTATAAATTTCTAATTATCAAGAAAAACTATTTGATGCGTATTAATTTTGTAATTATTGATGTATTAATGTGTACTTTAAGAACATATATTATAAAGAGAGGTTTTGTGTACTAAATGTAGTATGCATTTTCTTTTTCTTTTTCTTTTTCTTTTTCTTCCCCTTGAGAGGATTGGAAAAGTTGCACTAACGCCCATAATAAACAAACAACCTTTATGTGATAATCTAATAATATAACAATCACTCGATTTAAAAGAAATCTGTAAACTTCTTTAAATAATTTAAAAATGATTTGAAATTTTGCACACACACACGTGTTTGTGGGTGTATGTATGTATGTATGTATGTGTAATGTTAAACTCGTTCAAAGAGCCATAAAAGCATGCATTAACATGTAAATTGAAAATACAACCTGTCACTCACAGAAGTTTCAAGTATTTCATGATTAAAACAATAATCACACGACAAATCTTTAACTTGTGTGGTTAGAAGAAGTACTTTACACGCGAAAGACCATGTAATTTGGAGTTTAAATTTCTACAAAAGATAAAAAGAGTGAGCCTACTGTGACTGTGAGAGAGTGATTTCAATTTTCTATGTCCTATATCTTCTTTGTCACTTCTAAACATGTAAAGATGGTAAATTACCATCTCTTGTTCTCTTATAAGAGCATGCGATCGGATCAGCAGATGTTTGGTAAAAAGAATACTTTGCAGAGTCATGCACTCCTTTTGATCCTAGTTCCCTTGCGTTTTCGAGAAAACTCTCTCCTAAAAGCCATCCAAAGGCAATTGAAAACGTGATGGTAAGCAAGTCATTTTCACTAGTGTTTCGAGGAAATTTTCTCAATAGTTTTCTCTTCATTCTCTCAATGTTTCTGCGCTTTCTTCATAACCAAACAACACGAAATATACATGTACGAAAGCACGCTATGAAATCGCTGTCAGAATTTTGACGTCCAATTATCATTCTCTCAATGAGGCAGCCTTTACAAGTTTTCTCAAGCAAAAACAAATTTACTGATATTGAGTACAGCTAAAGACAATACATAACGAGGCAAATAGATTCTCCGAAAACTTTTAGGTTTAACTATTGTGTGTTGGTAACCGTGGTTGCATGTGACTCAGTAGTTTCCCAACTGATATGAATCATTCTTGGTAGATAACTAGGCCATCTATATATCTACCATTCAATTTGAAAACTAAGCTTTAAAACATTATGCTAAAGGGTATTGAAATTTTATTTGCTCTCAATCTTGATCGTGATCTATTTTGATATGCCTCTAATTAATTGCATTGTTCACTCAATCAAATAATATCTTGTGAGTAATTATTATGATGTGGAATTATTGATTGAAATGATTAGAAGCTCTAATTTAACAAACAATTATTCCATTCTTATGCTACATGTATATGCTTAAAAGTAGGATTGACAAATTTTTGACATAATACATCAATTTCAAATGAATACAGACATCAAATTTACAAGTTGAAATTGACTTCTTCTATAATTCTCTCAAATTTTACATTATGACTTAAAAGAAAATGAATTATGTAGTTTTAAGGTATTGTATGATCAATGATTCAATTCATAAAAAGCTTTTAAGATTAAATGATGATTTAGAGAATAACTTAAAAAATATATCTAATATTTTTTTAATTTTTGATATAATATCCGAATACTCTTAATTTTTTAGAAATATTCAAGAATTTCCTAATTTTATTTTTGTTAACTCTTAAAAGTATTGTAGAGGCTATTTTGTATTTTGACTTTGGTTAAAAAAAGGTGGGTAGTGGTTACGGGCATATTCTCTTAGTAATCAAAGTTAGAGTATACAAATGTCCTCGACAATAACCTTTAATAATTATTGATGGATAATTATAGGGGGATATTAATGGGTAGTAGGGCCATATCAATCACCAAAATATGCTCATTGGCCCACTCATTTAGCCTTTCTTCGTTGGGCCACTTGATTCTTCCACATCTCTTCTCTAGAGAATGACAACTTATAAATGGAGTTTTAAGTGCGAGGTCTGTAAGTTTTTCAATACATAATTACAGTATTCAAGAAATCCACACAAGAAAAGTGTAGTAGAAAAAGACAGACAGAGAGAAAGAGAAACGATCTGGGTATAGAATTGTTGGCTTTTCTTTTTATCAAATTATGGGACCATAGAGTATTTAAGATTCTTGGTTATTCAAGAAGGTCGAGATTTCAAAGAATGAAAAAGAATGAGAGGGAAGAGGAATTTAATTAATTGAAAAAGGATGATTTGGTACGATATGATCCATTCATAGGATTAATAATATTATTGGGGGGCAGGTGATGCCTTAAAAGAACATACATAGACCTACTCAACCAACTCCCTTTTAATTTTTATTACTTGAATTTTTAATATTATCAATATGAACATATATTCTTTCTTTTCTATTCTGATTTATTTTATTATAACTAAATTTTAATACGATTAATATTTAATAATTAAAATTATAAAATTAATTAATTTATATTTAATTTTTAAAATTTTTAAGAATTAAAATAAACAGTAAATTTATTCAATAAATGCAATCCTCTGTGCATACATACTCTGATTTAACACCTATTTGATGAAGAATCTCTAAATTTGTTCTTAAATAACTAAATAAAAATATTCCTATTTTCTTTTATTTGTTTTTAGAAAGAACATTCCATATATCATTTTTCAATAATAATTTAATTTAATTTAATTTAATTTAATTTAATTTAATGTCTGTGTTAATATTTTGAAACCAGAAAACCCACAAACAAAAAGCATTAGCATAATATTTGTATTCAAAGGAAACTTAAAAAGGACAGCTTACTCAACTTTCTCCATGCATAAGCCCTACATGCTATCTACTATGCATTAAGACTACATACAGACTCTAGGACTGAGACATTAACAGGAAAACAAGAGCACAACGCTTTCGATTCTTAACGCTTCCATGTCACGATCTTCTGAATTTTCCCACCCGTCGCACAGAGAGCTAGCACAGCTCAACGCCTGCGGTTGGCTGGCTCCTTCTGAGCATTGAAGTAAATAGTTGCCACTGGGAGGCCGAGATCCAGATGCCCGGCGAAAAGGCGAGTGCTGAAGTTAGCACGGGTTGGTGGCTGCTCAAAAAGCCCCAAAGTTGCCTTCTGCTGGAAGAGCACCAGGATATAGCGATGAATGCCCACCGGTGGCCGCGGACCAAGGTATGGCAGAATCTCTTTCCCTGCAAAGTCATCCTATGTATTAGGATAATTCATTATAAGATCATATTAAGTAAACAAACACGAGATATAATTTTATTAAATAAATTTAATCGCCAAGGTGATGAGTTTTAAGAGTCCTAAATCAGTTTTCAAAATTGGATCCTATCAAATTTAATAATGGACTGAAGAATAAATATTATTACACTACTAATCATAGACTTAAACCTTAGTTTTAAATCAAATTTTAAAAACGTTAGCCTGTCGACAGTCTCAGGTCACCACTGAATTTAGGTAACACTCTTGTCTGTCGCATATGTTTCAACCCCGAAGTGAGAATTTTAGTGAGTCACAAGTGGGTTTGCTGCTACATGGAAGCCACCTGTGTTGTTAAGAAAACTAGTCATGTGTCAAAGTCGATGGAAAAGAGAGACAAATGGCAGGGACGTGTCAATATCGACATGGGTGATAACATGTTTGTTGGATAATCGACCAGGTGCCGAAAAGGAGAGACATGCAAATAACAGAGCTAAGAGGAAAACAAAACTTACTAGAAAGGAGAGAGTAAACGTAAATGAAATAAGTTTTCCAGTGGGAATACTAAAAGCATGTTTGTACACGTGGTGGGATAAGAATCATAGATGACACTTGTGATAAGGAACAGAGAAGAGTTGCATCAGTCATTTGGGAAGATGTTGCTGCCAGAGACAAATGGTTTTGCTCTATTGGTGGTTTCCTTATTTGAAGAAACTGGTGGTACATCGTTGATGTGATGCATGCAGCTCGATTTCCCTCGTACAAATTAAGATCATGAAACAGAGCCAGTGTTTGCAAATAGTGTATGCTTTATCAGTTTTAGGCCGTCTCGATTTGATCTTAACATGCAGCGACTGTTGTGATTAAGCAATTCAAAGGAATTATACCACTATTTTCTTCTCGAACGATCAAAATTCTTGAAAAATATACTTCAAAAAAAAAACTTTAAAAGTAAACCTTAAAGGTTATTTTTTGAGTTAATTTTCATAAAGCACTGCATGCATGCAAATCAACATAGGACTCTGTTCGGATCGAAACTTTCAATTGAAAAAGAATGAAATCGTTTTAGGAACAGGTTTTCTTGGCCATGCATAAACTTGGAAAATATTGAAAACTTTAGTTTTTTTTTTTCTTTTTTCCATTAGATCGTGCTTATTTGCTATAGTTTTCCACCTTTTGCGGGGTTAGTGCCGCCAGGAATGTCCACGACGATCCTGAAATCAAAAACAAATTGCATGAACATTTATTCACACAAAGCAATAATAAGAGAGGAATCAAAAGCATATATGTGCAGAAGGAAATCACAGACCAGTGAACCCATTCTCTCATGCTTGGCTCGCTGGGACTTGGTGCATCAGGATCGGTCATCACCTGCACAAAGACATTTTCATAATATACCATGCATAAAATAAAGAAAACTCGATGAACTATATAAAACTATGAATGCATGTTCGAAACAACAACGAAAGATGCTTGGAGAGAGAGTAAACCAGAGTATAAAGCTCATCAGAGTGTCCACCGAGATTAATTTTTGGTGGATTGAGTGCCATGGAAGGCTTGACATCACAGCAGTTTGTCACATGCTTAGGGCCATAGCAAACAGACATGCTGACGCTTGGAACAAACATATCAACGACATCTCCTATAACCCTACCTACAACTAGAGGGTCAACCGAAGCAGCCATTGCTAAGCTTAAGATTAAAAAAAATTAGAAAAACAGGAAAAAGAAGGAAGACCTCTCTATAGAAAGAGAGAAGAAGAAGAAGAAAATGAATTGGTGTGAATTTCAAGTAAAGAGAAGTAGGGTTTATATAGAACAGTAAGAGGTGAGAGACTTCTTGGATTAGTGCAACCTATAGGACATGCATAGGGCACGAAAAAGTTGATGGAAGCAGAGATGGATACGTGTGAAGACGCAACTAAGAGAAAAACCACCATCCTTTTTGTTTACTTGTAACAGATGGTTCTATCGAAGACGCCGGTTACAAAATGCAATCAGCCAACAGTAAATTCTCTCCTGTGTGTGATTTCATAGCAGCATGCAAATCAAGATACCACGAATCCACGTCCAGACAAAGAAATTTACTGGGTCCAGGGGGAAATCAGCGGTTTTGGACGAAGGAATTGGAGTTAAAACTGGACCTGAAAGCAGAATAGTATAGCCTTCTCACTGATATCCTCACCTGCCTGTGGTTGCGGCTGATGAAAGGTTATTTAACATGTAATGAAAAAGGAAAACCAGAGTGATAATTACATGAGAGATTCCCGCTGGATAACATGAGTGTACAACGAATGTAGACAAATTCAGTGCGAATTCATCTGCCAGCCATTAGTTTCTAATCGAGGAACGTTTTGAGTCTGACGAACTGCAAGAGAACTTCTGTTATAAGAACAAATGTAAGACATGAAAAGAGTCGCCACATCTAACTTTTTATATCTGATATGGAGCCCAATTCTTGAATGGGCAGAGCTCATCCATCTTTTGTTTGAACCAATGGCAGCATGTCATGTAATATATGTCGGTGTAGAAGGGCGACCTTGGGCATTTTAAGCCTAAATTACAGCAATGCATGGTTGAAAATTTTTACGGGTTCTAGGTCTAAGTTCAAACCATGAAAAGGAAACGATATATCCTTCTCTTTCTTTCTAGTCACTCCTTGCAGGGCTTTGGTTACTCTTGGACATGATCTTGGGATGATTATTAATGTTCATATGTGTTGTTTAATTGAAAATTTTTACCTCATTATATAAGACTTCGAGGAATAAAGTTGATTAAATTCTTAAAATTTTTTATATTTTATTTTAAATATATATTCTAATATTTTATTTATGATTAATATTAAATTTTTAAAAAAATTATTAATTTTTTAAAAGAATCAATTATCACTACACCCAACAATAGCATAGAGAGATGTGAAAATACTGACACCTCATTTCTTTTCATATTCTGAAAGCTTCATGGCCATGCATAGTTGTTCTCTGTCGGCAGCACAGAAGTAACCTGGAAAGCCTCATTGAAGAACCAGTCTCAAGTCTTGTGCAGCTCAAAGCAACTCCTGTTGTAAAAAGAAGAATTTAGTTTGGTTTGCTGCATAATATTTGCTGTAAATGCATCCTAAAATAAAAAGGCCTAGCCAGGATAATCGATCAGAAAATTCATAATTTAATTTGAAATATTTCTTGTACTGGCCACTGGCTAGGTTTCTTAAAAGTCCTCGAAGTAATTTACGGGTACTGAACATACATTATATCCCAGCAGAAGACAATGTTTCCAGGCATACATTGAATGAGAAATACTAGCATGGATTACGTAGGGATAGAAACACATAAGCAAGTTATAATCCATTGGAAAATGAGAAAGCCTTGAGAGGAAATCAAAATGAAACAAAATAGATTGAAATTGATTACAAAATCAAGCAAAGGCACAACCATGAATTCCAGCGACATAAAAAATGACATGCAAATAAATGTTGTTGTATGACTAACAAAATTCTATTAGCCACTTTTTAATATTCTGAAAATTTTAGAAATTAATGATGAATTATATAATATTCTTATATTTAAGTGGAAGGAAAAAAAATAAAATAAAAAAAGAAACGATACCTAAAAATAAAGATGATATTAACATTCTTAATTAAAATTAAGATAAAAAATGAGAGCATCTAGCCAAAGCAACATCATCAACACTTAGCAAGGACACTTAACAACAATTTCTATGAAGAATTTTCTCTCATCATGTGTGATTTCTTAAAATTTCTGTTAGGATGTTTTGGGACTTTTAATTGCAGTTATCACTGAAATTTAAAATAATTATTATACATATAAAATGTTTTAATCTTTTATAATTAAGGTGGCGTTGTCAATTATATAAACACAATAATAAAATATAATATAAATAGGAGGTTTAGTTTTTCATAATATTTAGGAGACAGTGCCTATCATATAATCATAATAACACAAATAGAAAATTTAACCTTCGATCATATATAGGAGGCAGTGCCTGCCATATGATAATAGATAATAAAAGATGAAAAATAAATAACACAGAATTTAGTTAAAAAACTTTCAAAATAATTAGAATAAAAACTACGAGTAAGAAAGAAGAATTTACTATAAAAAATGGGTTATAATTTCTCACTCAATATAATTTTATTAAATAATTTGGAGAATATTTTCAAATAGAGTTTTGATAATATTTTAAGAGAAATTATAAGAATGAGAAGAATTGAATTGAGATTGAATGGGACGAGAAAAATTGAAGTGAAGAAGGCATCTATTTATAAGAAAATTTGCTGATCTCGTTACCTAATCAGAATTTAATTTCATTGCCACCTCAATAGTTGCTTAATTCAATCCAAATTCACCTTCAATGTCGATTTTTACGAAGAGAAACTCAAATTAACTTTTGTCTGCACGAAGAAGTCAATTTAATTTCTTTTTCTTTGTCTTTTCCATGCACTAATAGGCAACAACTTCTATCGTTCAAATGATTATTAGAAATAAATTAAAAAAAATCACTTGAAAAATTCAATATTATTCTCCAAACTTTTAAATACTTCAAAAATTAAAAAATATTTGATGCGCCATAAGTTGAGAATTCTTTCAAAATTAAAAAATAAAAGAGCAATTTGATTAAAATACTTGGTGAGGGTACAATGATAGCCATGGACACTTGGCTGGTCTGAAAAATAGAGATTTTTGTAAGCCTCTAGCTTTTTTTTTTCTTTGAAAACAAATTTGATGTTAATGGCCAAGAATATAGACAATAAAAATTTTTCCAATCAAAGGGTATGAACCAACCTAAAGTTTAAAAGATATCACTTGCCTTCCTCAAATTAAATTGACTTTCACTTGCATTTAAGTAGTAAAGAAGTATAATTAAAGCCACATTTAACTAGTGTTCGAGAGGTTAACTGTAATTATTATGAAATGAATGATATTTTAAAAGTGTACTGTAAATTATTTGGAGTAGTAGTTAAACAAGATAGAAAGAGCCATCTGTGACTGTATGTAACTTTAGAGAGCCGAATTAATGGATTACCTGACAATAAATAAATAAATAAAAGGGAAGTGAGAATTTGAGATTGCAATGATGCTTAAAATATTTTCATAATAACTTTCATCTAAGTAGGAAGATGGTAATTTTTAATATAATCCATAATTTAACACAATTTAAGAATTTTAATTATTTAAATATAAATTATTAAACAAGTAATATTACATGATTAATAATTTTATCGAATTTAAATTTAAAGTTCTTAAAATATGAAAACTCTTTTTTGGCACGATTAATTATTCAAGAATTATATTATATTAATTCATTTATAATTTAATAAATTTATTTTATAATTTTTGTATTTAAAAAATAAATATATTTTTTATTATTAAAAAATATTTAATTATATTTAAAATAAAAATAATTAATAGTTAAAAAAATAATATTATAAAAATATATTAAAATATAAATAAAAAATATTAATATTTGATACAATTATAATTTATTTAACTATTTAATAATTATACCATATTTTTATTTTTATTTTTTACTACAATTATTAATTAGACAAATTTAAATCGATTGAATTTTAATATGATGTAAATACAACGAAATAAGAATACAAGACATAACTTGAATTACCCCAACTTGTACATATGAAAATTAAGGAATTAAAACCCTGAAAAGGAAAACAAAATTGAAAGCAAGATTCGTATAAGGCATTAAAAGGGGAATAGAATTTTGAAATTTGAAAGGATTTCTGTTTTAGGAATGAAATTCAAAACATTTCCAAAAGCATTGTATCCTTTCAGAATGTATAATCATCAAAATAAGATAGCTATTCACGAACAACCAAGTGACAATTAAAGATGGAGAAGAGCATCCCGCATCATTTGGTGGCGAACGTCCCCAAAAAGCTTCCTGTCAAAGCTCGCATGAGATTCAAATGCTTCTCAAAATCATGGTTTTCATTAGTTCCTGACACCTTTTCCCCCTCACAATTTCATTATCCAACAGTTCATTCTCCCACCGATATTTCTTCTCAGCAAAACACCAATCGGAAGAAGCTTCTCACCACTTGACAATGTGCTCTAACTTTCAGGTTTACCCAACTTATTAATGGCTTCATATGTTTCCACAATTTCGATTTTGAAATTGTGGGGATTTGTTTCTGCGTTACTATAAAAATATATAGCAGTGGAGCGAGATCAATGGTTCGAGTCAATAATGAAACTTGATCCTAACAGAAATCTTCATGCTCAATATCGTTACTCAAGAGATCGTTGATCTTCCAAACTCGAGTTTTTCCAAGAAAAAAGAGTATGATGGTGAGTATTTCCTAGTGTTTGACGTTGGTTCCAATGATTCTAAAGAGTTGAAGATACATAACACTTCCTACACAATCGGCAGCGCCAGCACCTCATTCAATTGGATGATTAACAAGCATGGACGTATCAAGCGTAATACGTTTACCTTGGGTACAAAATCTTGGAGAAAAATCGATGCTTCACCTTTTAGAATTCGTTTTCATTGCCGAAGTTTGTGTATTAACAGAATTATGCACTGGATTCTTATCACCCCAGGCCTAGGAGAAAGGAAGCTGGTTCTTGCAACGTTTGATGGAAAAAAATGACTAGTTTCGTATTATGAATCTTCCCAAAGGAGTTCTCGAACACCATGATTGATAGGGGCAGAAGGCAAGTTGGGTGTGCTAGATTGTGATGATTTTAGGTCCAAGAACAAGATTAGGGTTTGGATGCTTCATAATAATGTAATGGAGGACTACGATTTTCCATGGACGTTCTATTCCTGATAGCTACTGCAACACTGGGGAGATCTTCATGTTGCCTCTTGTTTCAGGAGTTTTTCTCCAAAACTTGCGCCGACCCTGTTAAGTCCTATAAACTATTATTATTAATTTCAATGTGTCTCGTTTATTAATAGAAATTTTGGGACGTAAATTTGAGAAATAAAAAATGGAATAATTTCACTTTAGTCCTCTATATTTTAAGAAATATCACTCTTATCAATATATTTGATGTATTAGTTAAAAAAATCCCCAATGTTTCTATTATTCATTACTTCAGTTTGAAATATTTCAGTTAATGTTATTTTCACCCTTTGACTGTTTGACTGTTTGAGAAAGGATCAGGTACAAGTACAATTTTACCCTCAAAAACTTTATCAAGTGGACAATAATTTTGTCAAAATGATGCGTTTTAACTTTAGTAAGTGGGGTCAATTTAGGTCAAAAAAAAGTGTTTTAGGGATGATTAGTGGTGTTTATTGAATGACAAAAATATAAAAGATATTAGGTTAAGGGATGAAAGTGACATAACTGAATTGTTTAGACTCAAGTGGTGACTACCAAAAACATTGGGGATTTTTTTTTTTTTTATCTTATGCATCATATATGCTGACTAAAGTGACATTTCCTAAATCATTGAGGATTAAAGTGATATTACCTCAATAAAGAATTAAATAAATAATTTTTATTTTTTTTTCAGTTTTGGTATTGCCTAAGACTGCCACTTAATATTTTGCTAAGTTGGTTCTGATCTGGTTTCATTATCTTCTTCCTGAATTAACTAATTTTTATTGGTAAAAAGTTTACTGGTATCATCAAGGTTTGATTAGTAAATGTCAAGAAACTAGTTTGATTGAAATCACAGGTGGATTCATTGCGAGCAGAGCTTGGCATCAAAGAACTGGTTCATGAAGTATGCTGACTTAATCCACTGAGACTTACAGAACAACTAGCTTCCTTAGTGTTAACAAAAGGATCACAATCCACAACCATTTTGCAACCTCAATCTAACAGTGCAGCACTGTTATTGGCTCTATTCTTGTGGCTTTAGCTTGCATTAGCTACTTGAGAAGGAAGATTGTTGGTGCCATGGCTTAGGCCATTGGAATAGGTGGAGGTGGTAAGATTGAGGAGGAAAGCTGTGAAAATGTGGATGAATTAGTTGCAATTAGTCCATGGCAAGAACTAGCAACAGTTGAGATTCAAACACAAACTCAAAACAGGGAAAGAAAGCAAAAGCTTTTGCTTTGTTTTTGATTTCAAAGAGGATGAATACAACCTTTGGTTTTTTTCAGAACACACGAAATGCTAATATCAAACTAAATTGGGGGAACAAGATTGCTGACTAAAGTAATTGAGCCTGGTGCTTATGTCTTGCTAATTTAAGGCCATCAGCTTATTCAATCTCAACTGCAACTTCCTCATTTTGACAACTACCCTTATTTATCTCACCACCTCCACCCACTCCAATGGCCCAATGAACCATCGCACTGACCATCATTCTTCTCAATTGGATAATAAAAAGGCATGGATTAATCATTTTAAATTTTGTTTACTATTATTCATTTCAATTAATGCGGCATGTTTTGGGCCTCCAAGATCCGAGTTTTGATGCATCTCTAATAAAAGATACTAGCAATACCAACGCTCCATACAGCTAGCCCAAACTTTCATTTCCCTTTGGGACGAATATCAGTCCCTTGATTTTATGCAAATGTAAGCCATAGGAGACGAAGATTCCTTAGTGGGGGGAGATGTTGACATATCCAACAAATTTCCAGTGAACCAAACAACTGTACATATAGATCATACTGTCCCCAAAATAATGCCATGGAAAAACTTATCATGTATCCAAAATTTGTCTATCCAAGACAAAAGCAGTACTTCCAATAGCCCATGTTACTTAGGTCCACATTATATGGTTTTGCAATAAGCTCAGTTGGGATGAAACAGAGTCGGGTTAATACAGAAATACCAACAGTAAAATGTGAATGCAGTTATGAATATCAGAACAACACCATACTATATGACACACTAATGACAACTCAAATTGCACCAACACAAATTGAGTTTACACCACATGTTAGATAATAAAATAAGGAACATGGTATAGATGAAGATTGGTAATACCACAACACAATACGATAAAACACATGATGTTACAAAACATGATCTGAAGATAACAAAAAGGACAGTTCCACTTGGCCCTTGCGTAGACAAACATATACAAAACAGCTTTTTCCGAGCCATATTCAAAGGAGCAAATGGGATAACAAATTACAAAACATGGCTGCATTCATTCACTGAAAGTTTTGGCTAAAACTGTTAGGATGATACAATGAGCAACATGAATAACAAACAAAGCGATACAAAAGATAGGGAGGGAGGAACTGGAGAAGATTGATTTGAAATATCTGATGAATCAACGGCTAGAGGCATTCCGTCGCTGCTAAGTGTGCACGACTGAGGATCAGCACCGTCTCTGCTCATCATCAGGGCTCGAATGACGGCAGAAACAGTGTGAATGTAAGCAGTCCGGTTCTTTGCAAGTAGCCATGTTAGACCCATCAGCTGGCAATCTTTATTGTGCATTTTAGTAGTCCTGTCCTCTGATTTGCTAGAATTTGAAGTCTTCTTGTTAAGCTGAATAGAATTAATAATTGAGAACTAAGTTAGAGTTGGTATTTAATTGGACTAACAGTACATTAAGCTTTAAACAAGCTGAATGAGTAGGTGCAAAATTTAATCAGAATCAATTGAAACCCACCCGCAGTTTATAAATTACAACAGTATAGAACAGTTAAGGTGTTTGACAAATACCAACTCTTACTTCGCAACTAATATATACCGATCAACCACCCACCTGTAACTGTCGACATAATAGCAAGTAATTCTGTAATAATATTCGAGCTAGCAATCACAAACATAGCCAACTATGAACCCTTCCAAATTAAAAACTTGATATGAGGAAAAAAAATTAAATTAAATTGTACTCTAATGCTAGTATATATGTTCAATCTCACCTGCCATGGCGCGTGAAGGGCCAGTAATCAGGACGAAGTAAGGAGAAACAGAAACAAAAACTTTCCCAATTTACCAATACCAAATGGTTGAACAAGAACAGAAACAAAACCCTGATCACAGACAGTCGTCCTCTTCCTCCATGAATGAAAATGAAAAATGATAAAATATTAATTGGGAAAAATGATCAATTATGGAATTTACCTGATAGAGAGATTTCAAGCACTTGTTACAGCCACCAAGACCTGGAAATCCATTAACATTGCTGCTGCTACTCAGGCAATCTCTCTCCAACTTCCTGACATTCTCGTCTCCCACAAGTTTCCCTCTCGTATTCAACGAAAACGAATCTGGGCAGCTCAGGGGATGCAATCTAATGCCGCAGTAGCAATACACCACATCGCAAGTCTCGTTGGGCTTCGCCAACTCTATCCCTCTCCGTTTCAATGCCTGCCCTAAATCATCCACGCAAGTTTCAGAGTCGTCCGGCAGCAGCGGCAGGTCCACAGCGGACGTGGGTGTATGACCCGGAACTGCCGGAGTCACTCTCCCTGCACTGCCTAAAGCAGTAGTGGAGTATGCAGAGTACAACCACGTTGCCAATACCGGACAGCACCGGCTACGCCTGAGATTCCCGGAAGCTTCATCATTTCCAGTAGCACTGCCACCGCACGCAGTCTTGACAGAGTGGAAGAGTTCATCCGGGAGGTCCAGCGGACAACCGGCGACATTAGACTCTTCCGGGAATGCAGGGATTGTTGCAGGCGGCGATGAGGAGACAAGAAGTGGCTGGATTGCAGCCGGGTCGGGGTTGGGCAGGCAGGAGAAGATGGGAAAGAAAGTGGAAAGACAGTAAAGAAAGAGAAAGATAGGAACTTTAGCGTACATCACTGGGGAAGAATGAATGAATGAATGAATGAGGCAATGCGGTGGTTGCTGTGGAGGCAGAAGAAGCAGCAGCCTTAAGGGAGTGAAATAGAAAATTGAGTAATAAAAGCAGGAGTTTAGTGGTGGTGGGAACGTAGAGGAAAACGAAAGGGGAGAAGAAAAGGAGAGAGGTGGGGGCGGGAGATGAGGTGGATAAAGCAGTCGGTGTTTGTTTGTTATCTCGTACGGATCTAAACTGTAGTAAAGTTAGTGGATTCCTTTGTTGTTAAAAATTTATTTACAACCCACCTTTCATCACGAATAATAGATTAGATTTGTCTCAAATTTTAAATGAATCTAAAATTATTAATTTTAATTTAAGTTAAAATTAATTTAATTTAATAATAAAAATAAATAATAAATTAAATTTATTTCAAATTTTAAATCGATCTAAAATTATTACTTTTAATTTAGATTAAAATTTATTTAAATTGATTATAAAAATAAAGCGATGATAAGAATAAATTGGTTCTAATTCACTAGATCAATTTAATTAGTGTATTAATTTAAATTAAATTAAAAATAAAAAATTATTTTTTATAAAATTTATAATTAATTAAATTTAAATATAAAATTTAAAAATAAATAAATTGATATAATTTTTAGTTTGAATCAAATTTAAATCAAAAATTAATTTTATTTTTTAAAATTAAAGTTTTTTAAAAATCCAAATTATACTCTAAATTATTTTATTTTATGATGTGTGTGTATAAATTCAATCCAAGAGTTGAGGATTGAAGTACAGGATGTGTGTGTGTGTGTAAATTCAATCCAAGAGTTGAGATAACATTTGGATTGAAGTACAGGATGTAATCATTCTATACAAGGAATAATGAATTAATAATCCCTAAGTATAAAAAGACCATCATGCAGAGACTTTATGTTATTATTATTTCAATTTGATTGTGCAAGACAATAATTAGAGAATTTAAAAGAGTGAGTCAAACACTTAAACTAATGTTTGAATTAATTAATCTTAATCCCCAGCTTAGCAAACTTAATTATTCATGTCACTCAATGCCCAATTTTCTTTGGTAATCTAGCTATAAAATTTTTAATGAAGATTTGAAATATTCTTTTGTATAAATGGATAAAGAAGTTAGACGTGGAGATCTACTTATTATATCATATAAAATTTTAAGAATAATTTTATCATATTAGTATAAATAATACAATAAGATTAACTTATTAATAAAGAAAGAAAAATTTATTTATTAATAAATAAAAAAAATTAAAAATAAATATCATAAATTTTTTTTCATATTTAAAAATAAAATAAAGATTTAGAAATCAAAACAGGCAAAACTCTTGCGAGCATCTTGATTGCATGGAAGCCCGTGTTAATATTTTCTAGTTCTTCTTCTTCTTTTGGCCCTCCATTCACGACTGTAATGAAGATTGTTTATTTGACTGAGACCCACTTTCCCATTTTTCATGTCTTTAAACGAGAGATTGACTTGTAATATGCTATGAACACCATTGAAGGACATTATTGAATAATTATGTTACAGTAAAAGTAGTTTGAAGTTGTCGCTCACTGTTAAAACTTTTCTAATGGTGTATATATTATTTATGATATAAACTGTTGCCTTTGGCTTGCAAAAAGTGACAAAAAGATATGCCAGCCAGCTATTGCTGCAAGTGAATCTTTCATTACACATGTATTCCATAATTTGGCCAAATTCTGCTTACTAATTGGTAAAAGCATCGAAGTTCGGGAAATTGGTGGACTTGCACGCGTCCCTGCCTAAAGTTTGCTGCTGATCGAAAAGATCCACCAAAAGAAAAGCCTGCGCGGTTGCTGCTGCTGCTGCTGCATCATCTTTCTTTCTCTTTTGTTGACGTCTTCTCTTCGAAAATCACTATATATGTTTTATATCACTTGAAAACATTTCCTTCACAGCTTTAATTCCCTGTTGCCATTTGCCATTACTGATTTACAGCTAGTTTCATTTGCTTTCTGTCTGGAAATGCTGAGCCAATTTTGGCTAGCTATTGCTTCCGAGAATTGTGAAGGGTATTCAAATTTCATTAATTATTTTGTAAATCTGTAATAGCAGTGAACAAAAAAAATAAAGATATGTATATAAGTGATCATTTTTCTTTTGGGTATAAACCATAAAACATAAGGGATCACCATTTCTTTATTCAAACCTGGCAAACAACACTAACCCACTATAAAAAAATAGTAAAGCCACTTTCAAATTCTGTGCATTTGAAACTAAGATTTGGGTTGTTTATGTGTACATGCAAGGAAATCGCTTTGCTTCTTAACGAAGAAGAAGAAGACAAAAGAGTCCAACATTTTCCTTCTGTCGCGTGGGATTTTAAAGCTTCGGCCCCAGGAGCTTCCCTACTGTTGATGTTGATTTCACTGCATCCTCAAGCAGAGACACTTTGCTGTTGTCTGAAGAAGAATATTGTCATATGGCCCCCCTTAATTTTGAGCAGGATGCTTTTTCAACGGAAAAGAAAGCTGATATCTACGGTCTTGATTAGCCACGAGATGTCAATCCGACGGTGGATTGTTAATGCTTTGAAAGACCAGCGAGTCTGCATCTTTCACTCAAGAGAGCAGTAGAGAGACTTGCCTTGTTTATGAAATTGTGTGCATATTTATCTCAAAATTATTTTAAAATTAATTGTACAACATGATATTACACTTTTCAAATAATTTTATTTCTATTCTCGTACTCATATATATAATAATTAATCATTTTATATATTATAAAATTTTGAGAAAGATTACATTATAATCGATTAATTTATAACCACATTCTAAATTTTAAAATATTTCACATAAAACTTAAAATATATAAAAATAAATAATAATAAAAATAAAAACAAAAAAAATTAAAATATATAAACAAAACACTTAAAACGTATAATAAATAATACTTATAATACATACAAAAAACTTGAAAAAATCAACACAAAATTTATAAATTAACTGTATCGGCACAGCCAATGTATCATAGACAATCCCTAAAATTTATCATCCAATGAACAAAAGATACATCAACCCTGCCATGTACATTAGGATAAATACTTGAGATGTATAGGTTTACCTTTATGTAAAATTTTTCATACAATATTTTGTCTCAATAGAAATATAGAATAAATATATATATATATATATATTCAAGTACAATATTTACAGAGAGCAAGGTAGAAAAATATGAAAAATACCAAAATCTAAACTTCAAGTGTCAACATTCAATAGAGTGAAGCAGCAGCAGCTTGAGGTATAAGCATTATATCACTATCAGTCCACAAAAACAATCTTTAGACATCAATTTCATTTCTATACAATCAATTTAAGATATATGTTGATTTCCAACAAATGATGTTACATTTCCATAAAAACATCGAAATAGAAATTCAGCAAAAATATATAAACAAAAAACATGCACAAGCACGCATACATGCGCACGTACACACGCACACGCAGTCTCTTTCTTCAAGTCAAAACTTTTTTCTCCCTGTTATATATAGAACTACAAAATGAAATCAAAGTACAGTGTTGCACTTTTAAGATATTAAAACAGAGAGCATTTTCTATGTGTGGTAACACAATATAGGGTAACTATAAAAATTGAGACCCACAGTTAGCTTCTACCTAAATTGAAGTGAAGATCTTCTATGCAGGTCTCTACAAGCACCCCATATTCTTATAATGGGTTAAATATGGGCACATTTTAAGCCGTCTGATTCTTACTAAAGGATATCCGATCAATGTCAAAGAGCATGAAGGGTTGCAACCTTTTGAGTTAATGCATCGACTGCCTCATCATGTCCTTCAGCAATTGCTTCCCCAGCCTGGTAGAAGTAAGCGTGACAAAAACAACGGATTAAATCATACTGCCTCATTAGCAGAAAGTATTAGTTCTCAAAAAAACTAAAAAAATGCAGTGATGTACTTCACCAAATTTGTGGTAATTGCTTTCATTCTCTATTCATCATTAATATGCTTTTTGGTGCACGAAAATGATATCAGGATGCTCCATGCATATATAAAATTGTCCCAAGTTCAGAGAATTGAATCCGTTAGATCTGCCATAGCTTTTGGAAGCAAAGACCAAAAGTTTGGAAGCAACCACAAAAATAAAACAGAGACTAGGCCAGAAAACTGCAGTATTACTTACAGGAAAGCTACAACTCCTTTTTATGTCCTGTAATATGGCTAAAATAGAATAAGAGGAAACTTCGAAGCAATATAATAATCGTTTGCAAAACCTATGTTTTTCTTTTATCTGTTTTGGAAAGCCAAGTAAAAATGACTAATTAATTTAATTTCCATTAGCCATTTCACTTCAGGGAAGATTTAGTCTCATCTTCTTGTGTTAGAACTATTTTTGGGGGGATGAAATACAAAGGTGATCTTTGACAGCGACTCAAAATTCTATCTTACTATTCTTTGTTACCTTTCTATCAATTATTCCCATGTACAAACAAGAGTTTTGTAAAACGAAAACAATTACCTCTGCATCTCTTCTGTTTTGCACACCCACACATTTGGAAGCACTAATGCTTGCACTCTTCAACAGGCTACGAGCGCTGCAGTTTGGCCTGTTGGTTCCATTTTGTCCCTCTGTTTTTTCATTTTCAGGACCATCAGCCTTGGGAAGGCCCTGAAGAGGTGCAGCAACAGCTGCTGCAGCTCCATAATTGTTGTTTTGCCCGCCAGTCTCATCCTTAGGAGCAGGAACCCGCTCTCTGAACAGAAGATAAACAGTCAGTCTTACACAAGTTATTATAAAAATTAAAAGACAAATTACTAACCAAACTTTTTAACTGAGGAGAGAGAGATAGGGGACTAATGTCAGGGCAGCTCTCGACATTGTTGCTTAAGAAACATCAACGAATTAAAGAAATGGTGTACCTAGGCAAGGAAGCATGCTGCCTTTGGAGTGGTGTGCTTCTTTCACCTTTGCCAGACTGCTCCTCAAGATGTGCAAATTGTCTCTTGAATCGATCCACACCACTACAAAGAAATAAGGATATAACACTAGGTTATAAGCTAAAATAGAGGCACAAGACAAACTAAATTTTTCAAGGAGAATAGGCTGAAAATTTAAAAAAAAAAAAAATGAGAGGCTACTATTTAAGACATTTCTACTCTTCTTTTTTTCCATCCACTAAACAAGTTGAAAGGGAGATTTAAGGACTAATTTAACCATGCTCACCAACTGTCAGATTCTACGAGTTTTAGGTAAATAAGAATGATCTTAGGCATCATTCTTTCTTCTTTTTCTAAATTCTTTTTCTTTATATATAACAAAGAAATAAATCAAACCCTTCCCTAACCCAGTGTGAACAGGGTTTGAATCCAAGACCTCTTGTACCATCTTAAGAGATTTGACCAGTTGAACCAATTAGCACCCAAATCTTAGGCTTCATTCTAAGAAGCAAAAGGTAACCAAAGTGTAAATTGATATGCATACAGAACTTTCATTTAGCACAGGTAAATTATTAGGAAAAAATAGAAACTATCTGTAGCATACATACACAACCCAAGAAGAAAATAATAATAATTGAAATCAAGTATTAAAGATGTTATTTTGTAAAGCACTATTCAAAACCTCTAATATTCTAATATAACTAAAGTTGCAACAACATAACTTTCCTCAACAGGTTTAGATTGAACGCAGTGCAAAATTTGAAGACATTTGAGAAAAGAAAAAAAAAAATGAAGCATCAGTTCAAATCAATGACTTAGGAATGCTAATGAACAACCATTTGCATAATCAACATTGCACAAATTGCAAATGAATGAAAATCACAAAAGATTATTATTCATAAGATAGGACAAAACAGATTGTAATTGAAATGAAAGAAAAGAATAGAAAAGAAAAAAAGAAGAAAGAGTTTTGTTTAGGAAGAGAATGATGGACAAATAAATATACAAGTATTCACTGCTGCAAGCCTGCACCTAATTGAAATATAATCCACTAATCAAAATGAAAGTTTGCAGCCATCAAATGCTGGGATTAGGATTAAACAGTGGCGTGCCTTTTGTATTCATTTTGTAGGGCAAGTCAACCTTGCCCATTTAAAAAAACTTCAAATTTTCAACAAACTCCAATATAAGTTTTAATACCTAATTCCCGATACATGATGCAATTATTTCCTCTTCTTCACTATTCTTTGGTCATAGAATTAATGCAATTGAAGTAAGATGCTGACTACAATATCTATCATTCTACATTGACAGAATAAATGCAGAAAAAGATTTCGAACAACTGCCCAACCTTGGGTACATGAAGCTAGTCTGCTCTCCACCACGAAGATACTCCTGCAGCATCTGAGGATGATACTCTAATATCTATTTACTCAAAATAAAACATACAAAATAAAAATTAGTGTCGTAATATTTAACTGAAAAATTGCACAATATTTTAAAGTAAAAAGTATCAACTTTATACCTCTCGATAGATCAACTCTCTAACATCATCTTTTGCCAATTTCCTCCTCTCAAATTCAAACTCCAGCTTTGAAATGGGTTGAGTGGATGGTTCACGATCAACATTTGCCAAACCTCGAAAGTAAGGATCAGCTAATGCCTGCAAGCATAAATACCAGGACATCAGCAAGCATCATGGCCTTCAAACAATTATTTCACATGTCTCTCTTCTCTTTTATTTTCATTTTTACTGTAACAGAATTTAAAGCAGAGCAAGTGGTCAATTTTTTTAAAAAAAATACCAGGCACAAGGAGGAAGCTGTAAAAGTTTCCTTTCTATAATTATCTGGAATAGCTTGCTACTGCACTAGAATCCGGGTATTAGGAGCCAGTAGATCCACCATTTGTTATAACTTAACGAACTTTAAATTAAAGTTCTAGGAAAAATGCAACTTATTGGAGAATGATTCCACAGGAAACAAAAATAAACAAAAAAGTGGTCAACTCATTATCTGGTGAAGACAGGTACTAATCTCCCAGGGAGAAGGATTAAAGTACCAGTGCTCCTTCAAAGTTTGCTTTCCTCAGAGGATGCTGTAATTCTTGTAGAATTCACTAGCTGGTGTGATCTGTAAGTGGAATGGGAAGTCTGTAAATCACCTTCTAGTGATAAGTTCAGCCACTAGGGAGTCAGGAACTTTGGAGTTAACATTTGCTTGATGCAATTGGCAGCACTTCATATGGTGCACTAATTGCCAAACACTTGATAATGGAGATTCAGAAGAGCTCAGCCAATTAGCTTAAGAAATGGTTCCCATACATTTGATATGTTGTTGTAGGTTACTTGAGAATTATCATATATTTGAAGGATTTGTGCTGCCAGTGCTTCCAACACAGCAGGTGTTTTTGAGATCTATAATTCATTGTTTATGGTTAAAAGGATGATATCTACAGTTTTAAGATTTTCAGGATTTATTTAATATTAGAAATTTTTTTCAAATTTAATTTTGGGGTTTTCTCTAATATAGTACCCATGATGTAACTGGGTTGCGCTCTCTCTCTGTTTTTCAAACTTTTCAACTAGAATTTTGTTATCCATCAAACAAACCTCTCTTTATTAAATCTTACATCTTCAGCTGTTGGGCGATCTTTTGGATCAAACGCAAGGAGGCATTCCAATAGGCGAAGAGCTAATGGATCTGCATCAGGGAACTTTTGAGAGAATGGAATTGGTTGTTTTTTCCGCATGCTGCTAAGATACCTCCTTGCCTTTTCATTTCTAATCTGCCAAAGTCACACCAAACAAACAATTGATAACTTGAATTTATTTAAGGGGAATAAAAAAAAGAGAGAGAGAGAGAGAGAGAAAAGAGAGAATGAATCCTGAAAATAACGTACGGTCAAAGCTGAACACTGTGCAATTTACAGAAATAAGTAATAGCAGGAAATACTGCAAGCTTAAAGAAGAATGCAGTAAAGACAAATCCAAAATGCATCTTATTAAAGTGTACAATTCGACTGTATATTGATGAATAAAAACCAAAGACCATGGTACATGACAAACCCTTGAAATGGATTCAGAAGAAGGTGTGCCAAGCAAATCAGTCATAAGATCCAATTGGTGCACCACATTTTTGCCTGGAAAGAGTGGTTTTCCTGTAAGCATTTCTGCAAATATGCATCCTATGCTCCACATATCAATTGCAGGAGTGTACTGCAAAGGAAAAGAGTTCCTTAGAAGTTACAGATACGTTAGGTAAGCAGAGTTCAGTACAAATCCTACCAACCATAGATCAAATACTTCCTAGTGCAAACCATTCATAAAAGGGAAAAAAAAAATTATCTGAGAATAGATAAACACTATTGCAACACCATGAAGTTTATCAATATTCCATGAGAAAGAGAGAACAAATGGCAGGAATTTTTTTTAAAAAAAAAACACACACACACACCATAAGCCATTAAAAACTCAATAGAATAAACTTTATTTTCTGGATAAAAATCATAGCATGAAACCAAATTAAAATTTCAAATGGTTATCAGTTGAAACAGTATGAGTGCACAGGATAAACTGGTTGATCAGTTGCAGAAGGCATTAGGCTCAACATAGTAGATACAATATTATATGGTCTATCTAAAATCATTAAAGGCATTTGTCAAATTCAGTGCATTATTGTGCATCAAAGTAATTTAAGGAGAATTCCCATGCCGACTAAAAAGCCCAGATTTAATAATGCACTTTGACCACATTCAGGTAGAAAATCAAGTGTAATAATATCAGTTCCAATCCCCGCAGTCTCAACTGCCAAGGCAACAATGATTTGAAACTGTGCAGGTGACATTCCTGGAAGTAAACAATAGAACTCCAAAGAAGATGCCAAAACTATGGCAGAATGAGGAGAATGAACTTCAGAACAAGATGACAATAAGTTGCACATCTCATTGACAAGAAGTCAAATATCACCCCATCATATTGACTAAGAACATTATTAATATTAGATACGAATAAGGAAGAAAAGGAAAGGAAACAGATCGAGAATAACGGTGACTTGTCTAGAATGCGGAGACAGTGGTTATATGTTAACCAATATACAAAGTGAATAAGCTTAGAGTGTAATTAATAGTTACAGCCAGTGCCAAACAAGTTAGATAAGGTGCAAGGTACCTACATAAAAAATGTAATTTTAATGGAGTAACATGACCCTAATAACTTGTTAGATACCACCACAGATTGCTCAATCAATTCATACAATGTCAACTAACATAAATCAGAAAATAACTCACTTTTTATAGTAGGTCACACCAATAAGATGCAGTACAGGAAAAAGAATTCAGAGAAATGATTATGTCATAAAGGAAACAATTGTGAAGAAACATCCATATTAATGACACAGTTATCACAAGGAAGCATCATATATTTTCCACGCCTAAGGCTATCTCAGCAACTTGATTTGGATAGGAAAACAAAAATAAAAGGTTTAAATAAAGGAGCTCACTTTGGAGAAAAAAGATCCACATAGTTCAGGAGCACGATACCACCGAGTAGCGACATAGTCCTTTGCAAATTTGAAAAGAATTTACTTAGCACGTAGCAGTTTAGAGACATAAATTTTGTAACCAGGAAACATAACAAAACTAAGTAGTTTTAGTAAATTTCAAGAAACAGATGAAAGTTATAATTTTTGTGACAGAGAACCATACAGTCCAGAAAATGGCTGATGGAGCATCATTGAAAGAAACTCGAGCAAGCCCAAAATCACATATCTTCAGTTTGCAATCAGCATTGGCAAGAATATTTTTTGGCTTTAAATCTCGATGAAACACATTTGCTGCATGAAACTCAGAAAAATCAGTAATTGTGAAAGGCATAAAAACCAAAAGACATTGCATCGCACCAACCAACCTGTATGTATGTATTTCAGACCACGAAGAAGCTGGTACAAGAAAAACTGATAGTGCTCGGGAGTAAGATCATCATTTGCCTTAATTACTTGATGAAGATCAGATTCCATTAACTCAAAAACAACATATATATCCTTAAATTCTCGCCGTGAAGGAGGAAGCATAATATGCTTTATTTCAACAATATCCGGATGACGAAGCAACCGAAGGAGCTTGATTTCTCTCAGAATGCGTGTGGCATCAGAAACATGCTCAAAAACATCATTGATCTTTTTTATTGCAACTCTTTCTCCGGTATTGGTGTCAACTGCTGAACCGACAATACCATAACTTCCTTTCCCCACGACTTCTTGAATTTGGTATCGGCTTGCCTCTCCATACTCTGTGAAGAATTCTTTTTCTAGTGCACTCTGCACAAGATTAGAAATCAGTGTTCATATACTTAAAAACAAAAAAAATTAGACTCATGACATTGATTTAAGTATAAAGCAGAAAATTCAACAAGACAGATCTGTGGAAGACAAATGTCCCAGTTGCTGCTAAACTCTGAAATAGATAAAAGTATAAATATATGTGACACTAAAACCAGTACTGATAAACTCTAAACTACCTAACTAAAAAGAAACCATGAAATGAGAACGTGAATTCATTATGAACTCCCAATAACCATATGATGGTTATTCAAAAAGGCCAATCAGGTAACCAATCAAGCATATCAAAGATCCCAATCCACCAACCAAAACAACCACGCCATTAGAATAACTCAATATAAAGAATCAAAATTACAGCAAAATGGCAATATATTGAAACCGAGAGAAACAAAGGCTTCCTTCCAAGCATCAATATCGACAATTGTTCAAATAAGAACACTGAAAGATCATCAAACTCCAGCTAAATGAACTGCTTTTGATCCCTTGTCTTTTCCTTATTTCTTCTCAAGCAAACAGAACCCATCGAAACACCAAATGTTGATTCTTCTTACATATGAACAATGTGATCCCCTTTTCTTTTGACACATTCACTAGCAAGCAGACAAAATCAAGATAATAATAATAATAAATAAATGAATAGATAAAACAGAGGATTTGTGAAAAGTATAATTTCCTTAATATCACGCGAATAAAAGAAAACCAAACAACATATCCTTATTACCAAATAAAAATTTAAAAAAAAAAAACTGAAGCAACAGATCTGAACGAAAAGTCAAAAGAGAAAGAGAGATTGAAATAGACCTTCTTAACAGCTTCCATAGGGGCAATGGGAAAGTAATTTCTTTTGGGTACCCTGATGAGTTTCAAGCCAGAAAAATCAAAGCCTTCAACAATTGTTAACTGCCCGTCTTCTTCAACTTGCTTCCCTTGTTTATTTTTGGAAGATTGACTCACAGAAGATGATGAAACATGACTATTATGATTGTTCCTGCTGTTGTTATTATTGGTGATGTTTTTATTATGATTTGAAGAAGTATCGTTAGAATTATTATTGGTGAAACTATGGCGTTTAAACCAGCGACGCACACCATCCACGAGTGTACCACTTCCCCCCATATAACTCTTTCTTTCTTCGACTTTGATTTACAGCCAATCAATTCCAGCATTCCACGCTTTGTCCTTCTACTCTCTCTCCACATTTGCCATCTAATCTTTCAAATGGGTTTCGATTGCTCGGTTTTCTCTCTTTATTATTTTTCTCCGATGGTTGCGGAGAAGAGAAACAGATATGAGAATGAGACAGACAAAAACAAAGAAATAGAAACCAGACTGCTTGTGTTTGCGTTTTCTGTTTGCCCAAAAGATGCTATGCCAGAACTGGAACTTGCATATGCTCTGTTTATGAAAACCAACGCTTGGCTACAAGCGTGTGAAAGTGAAAACAACCCTATTTTAATTTTATTATTTGATTATTTAATTTTTCAGCTTTCACACTAATATTTTAAATTAAATATTATTATTATTATTATTATTATTATTACAATCATTTAACTTCTTAATTTTCACATTGAATTTTTAATTCAACTATTTAATTTCTTAAATTATATGTTAAATGTTAAATTTTATATTAATTGTTGGTTGATCAAAAAATAAAACTTAAGTTCTTCTTCTTAATGTTAGTTTTTTAGATTAATCATAAATTGTAATTGCGGCGTCCCAAGTCCAATATAAATGAGCTGAGAATTATTAATAAGATAAATTATATAAACAAAAAAAAAAATTAAATGTGACGAGAATGTCACGTATTTAAATAAAAAAATATACCATAATTCGATATCAAAAACCTGACTAATTAAGTATGGATTTATAATATAAGTATATAATATTTTTTTAATTAATAATATATGCTTAGTATACGATAAATATATATAATAATACGACTAGTTATTATATTATAACAAAATTTTTATCATAAAAAATAATTTATTTGTGAAATCAAATAAATCTCGGACAAAATTATTTTGATGAAATCTTACCATAAAATTATGTCACTTAAATTAAGATATTTAATCTATAAAAAATTTTAGACAAAATTATTTTTGCAGAGTTGTTTATAGAATTACGTAATTTAATTTAATTTTTTTTATTCTCCCCAACATATAAACCTCAAAGTTCATTAATGTAAAAATATGTAAAAAAATTATCAATTAATTTAATATTTATTTAATAAACGTGTAGAATAAATTTTATTTAATTTAAAAATTAATATTAATTTAATTATAATATTTGAGAGTATCATAATTTTTTATTTTTAAATTATTTAAAGAGATGTTTTAAAATTTTTTATATATTTTTTAAATATTATTTATTATATAATTTAAATGTTGTTTGATATTTATTTTATATATATATATATATTAATTTTTTATTTTAAATTATATAAAAAATAATTTATTTTAAAATTTTATAAACATAAAATAAAAAGAATAATATAAAATAAAGCACCGGATCTAAATATCTTCTTCGCCAACAAAACGTTCGCAGTAGTATTGCAGGTGGCGGTGGCGGCGGCCGCTTGAGTACGCAAACGTCTTTGTCCTGATGCAGACATGAAGATGATCTTTGTCGGAAAAAACAGTTATAAAAAGAACAACTGGCCATTAGATGGAAATTATCTGGATTCATTGGGAACAGATCAAATTATTACTTTCACACATTTAATTTCGTATTAAAAATTTAAATTTAACTACAATTATATAAAATTTATTTAATTTTTAAAATTTTTATATTATTTATTTTAAATTTTTATTAATAATTATATATATAATTAATATTATAAAATTTTTTATTAATTAATCACTAACCACAACCTTAACTCGAGTTTTCTTCAATTAATTTAATAAATGTCAAACTAGTTCACATGAAAAAAAGTTATAAAATTTTAGTGAAATTTTATATTAATATTTTTTTTCTTTTAAAAAGAATTCAACTAATTAAATAAAAGTAATAATATTTTACTTAATTCATAAAATTAATTTAAATTTAATATAAATTTATATATTTAAATTAATTAAAATAATATAATTAATAATTATAATAAAATTAAATTTAAAATTATTAATATATAAATTTATATACAATATAATTAATTATTTGAATAATTATAATATATTAATTTATTTATAATTTAATTTTATATTTTTTATAAAACTAATACTTTATATATTTTGAAATATACTTAATTATATGTAATATAAAATTTATTGGCATTCAAATATATAATATTATAAATATTATAAAAATATATTATAATATACAAAATAAATTAAAAATATAATAAATAAAAATTATTTAATTATTTAATAATTATATCAAATTAAAATTTTCATTTTATAAAATAACTCGCCGTTATGAAATTAATTTTTATTCAACGTGGCCCCCTAATCAAATTTACCGCTCTTTAGTAATTCCTCCTCTCTCTATTGCCTGTAATAAACCAACCGCTTCTCCACTTTCTTTGGCGGTCTTCCTCTTCGCTTTCTTTGCTGCCGTCCCGATGAAGACGACTGTGGTTCTCCCTTAGCGTCTGCCGTAATGGAAGCTTGCAGCATCCATTGCAATCCATGAAAATCTTACCTCTAGTGGTAAGCTGTCAGGATGGTGAGACACATGACTCTCATGTCCCCATGGCACACCATGAACGTGATCATCACGATCATACAGTGACTTTATGTGTGAACATATACATGCATGCTTGGTTTGATGCAGAACTACCTTCTTCTTCATTCAAATCTGCTGTTGCCTTGCATATCATCTGCAACATCACTCATTAAAATTTACTTCCAATTGCTATCATGTCGCATCCATTTCAGCACACAGTATGTTACATCAACGTATTTCTTTGACGCTAACATTACAATCAGGGTCTACTCCAAAAATCTGTGTTTAAAATGAACACATGTTGCGTTTAACATTGTTAGGCTTTGGAACAGAAGATGTAAAGGAAGGGTGAAGCTGTGAAATGGAATCCCACATCGAGAAGTGAGACGAAATGGAGGAATAAGATAGAGTATATAAAAGGCGGAGAAAAACAAGAGAAACATACTTACCTGGACGGGGTCAATGGGTGATCAAGAAGGCCTATGGCCTAGGTTGGTGGCCTTCATTGCACTTAGGAGGTGCACCCGCCTAAGGTCTCCCCAAAGTGGGAGAGCCTACGTCATAATTTGTGGCAGCGGGGGCCAGCGTTCGCGCGGCCCCTACCCAATCTGAGTTGAAATGATATTTGAAGCTAAATGATTGCGTAGGGCATCTCTGAAATGATAAAATGATTGCATTTGGGTATGAATGATATAAAGTCTAGTTGTCTTGCAAAATTGGGTAATAAAAGTGCCACGTCAAGAAGCCAGAAACGCACGATACTGCACAATTCTCTGATCCCATCTCGTCTCGTCTCATCATCGCGTAATAACAATCTCATCCTAACACCCAACTACCGCTCTCTACCTCTAGAGAAAAAGTAAACCAAAAAAAGAAGAAATCAAAAACAAAAAGCCCCAAAAATATCTCCTCCATGGACCAGTCGTCTCTACCTCCTCCCCTCGACCTACCACTTCCTCCGCCGGCGCCTCTCCCTCTGTCGTCTGTTCTCCCTCCTCCTCCCCCCGTCTCAGCCACCATCGCTAACCCCACCCCTCCGGCTCTCAACAACAGCAGCCACCCTCCTTACTCCGAGGTAACAAATTTTAAATTTTTACGATCAGTTCGAGTTCAACTGTTTGGATTTTATCGTAAATTTTTCTTTCTCTTTTCAGATGATATACGCAGCAATTACGGCGTTGAAAGAAAAAGACGGTTCAAGCAAGAGAGCTATAGGTAAGTATATAGAGAAAGCTTACTCAAATCTTCCGCCGACTCACTCGGCCTTGTTGACTCAACACTTGAAGCGTTTGAAGAACAGTGGTTTTCTTGTTATGGTCAAGAAATCTTACAAGCTTCCTAGATCCGATGCCACACTTCCATCACATGACGTCGTCAATAATTCAAATCCTGCTCCTCCAACCACTGCTGCCCCTGTTTCCGCGGCCCATGGGCCTAAAACGGGACGTGGACGCGGGCGCCCGCGAAAGTCTAGTACGGGTTCGGTTTTGGTTACCGACAAGCCGAAGAGAGGACCGGGTCGTCCGAGGAAGAGTGATGGGCCGGTTCAACGTGGGCCGAAGAAGAGAAAGCCTGGCCGGCCGAAGAAGCTCAAAAGCGTTAAGGGTCGTCCGGTTCAGGTCCCGGTGCAGGCCAAAGATCAGCTCAATCCCGGAACGGTTACTTACGTTACAAGCGACTCTTACGTGTCGGTGCCGGTACCAAGGCCCAGAGGGCGGCCGAGAAAGGTTGGCACAAGTTCTGATGCGGATGGGAAGCAGCAGCGGGGGCAACTGCCCAAGAAATTGAAGAACGGTACCGGAAGTGGAAGACCTGTGGGACGACCGAAGAAGGTAATTCCTTTGTAGTAGATGAGTAGAGTAGTGTAGTGTAGAGGTTTGATATATGCCCAAGTGTTTTTGTATAAATCTTGCCATGACATTTAGTTCCTGTAAAGTCTGAAATGTGTTGTTTGTCACTTTTTATCTCCCATTGGTCATTGTTGGTCCTAAAATAAAGCAAACTATGAAGATTATAACGTAAATCTTTATGAATTGATGTGGGAGTGCTATTATGGAGATTAGTTGTATTATAATAGTAATCTATGTATATGTGTATTTTACATACATACATACATACATATATAGCATAAATCTTAATGAATTGATGTGGGGGTGCTATTACTGAGATTAGTTTTATGATAGTTGTCGGCTTGTCGCGTGTACACACATATACATACATTCATACATATATGTATATAAGTGTGTGCATTTACATTCATACATATATAGCATAAATGTTAATGAATTGATGTGGGGTGCTATTATTGAAATTAGTTTTATGATAGTGGTCGTGTAAGTGTGTATGTATTTATGTATGTGACATGTGGCCAATTTCAATCATGCTGTGAGCGGGATTGGAAAAAATAGGTGCATTTTTGGGATTTGAACTGGCAACAGTTGAAAAATAGATCATATGTTGATATTTAGTCAAAACGTGTAGAAGTTGTTCTTTTTCAGTTAATTCTTGGATTTTCTTTTATTACTTTTTTCCAACTGGTTATTGGGTTCATTTTGTGTGAAGGATAGGAATGTTCTAAACTTAAAATTTTTGACTAAAAATATTAACCCGCATTTATAATCAAATGCCCCTGGAGACCACCTACATGAGAACGGGAAGCCTGTATCCTGTAGGGTCTGTTAACAAGCAAAAAGGTTGTAGGGTTAGGCAGCAGTCTCCTGTTCAAAACTTGGTCAATATAGAGAAGTTGGGGAACTTTTGGGTATCCAAAATAAAACAAAATAAATAAAATAAAATAGCTAATCCAATGGTGTAAATTATAGACAAAAGGTAGCATTTCTTATTGCAACCTCGACAACACCCTTTTATTACAAGATTGAAAGAGTTTTTGACCAATAAATAAATCTAACCATACAGTTTAACTAAGAATTACCAAATGAGATTTTTCGAATTCAATCATTTGATGATGTGTGTAGTGAGCATCCTTTTGTGTGTGTGTGTGTGCGTGTGTTTTTTCTATTTTGTAATACCTTTCTTTTTAACTCCACTTCAATTGTTCTTGCCATTTTGAAATCAAGAGTATATCATTGGCATTAACTGAAGCAGCGGAAGCTACAGCACAAACCATTGCAGATCTTAGGAGGAAACTTGAATTCTTTGTAAGCACCGTAGTATCTTCCTGTTATGTTTTAACTATGACCAATATATATTTTACTGGGAATTTACATTTTATGTTTGTGTTACTTGTAGCAATCAAAGGTGAAGCAAGCTGTTGGTGTGCTAAAGCCTCAGTTAAACAACGAAAGCCAAATCAGTGCAGTAGTCGCAATCCAAGAATTAGAAGGACTAGCATCAATGGACATTAACGCACCATTGAGAGAGGATACTCGACCGCAACCACAACCACAGCCACCAGTGGTTCAAAGTTGATGTCAAGGGCAAGAAAGATTGTGAATTTGTTTGTGATGTCGTAGGAACCCGATGGCTGATTGCAAAAGGAAACAGAGTTGCTGTACAATTTCTCTTTCTAACTGAAGACAACGGGGTGAGGACTAAAAAAAATCTGTGAAAGAAATAGGAAGTAAGTTTGTTAGTTTATTGTGTATCTTTCATTTGTCATTAGTTTGTGTTGTCTCTGTGATGATTTCAAAATTTCTATGCAATTTCGGTTCATTTTAAATCAAAACTAGTCTTTGTGATGTTCTTTGCACTTGGCGATGGCAATATATCATACAAATTAATGTGACATTCAAACTTGACAATGTACCTAATGTTGGTTGCAGAGAAATAATCCTTATTAATAGAAAAAAGAAATTAATAGACTTAAAAGACTTTCATTGCTTTCAATTATCAAAATAAGTTGATGCTTTATCTATTCATAGATGCAACTTTTTGAGTCATTGAGAAAAATCACTATCTCTTCAATATTAGTGATGTATAAGTCATGTCTGTTCATTAATTAGAAAAGTATCTTTTACTATTTATTAAACTTGGAGTGCTTTTCATTATATATATATATATATATTATAGAATGAAAAGCACGTCTAAAATATAAAATTAAAATAATTAATATAAAATTTTAAAAAATTAATATAAAAATTTTAAAATATGAAATAAAAAATTTTAAATACGAATAACAAATTTTAATAGATTAATATAAAAATTAAAAATTTTAAATATAAAATATATTGTAAATAACTCTATATATATATAAGAATTAATGATATAAATAATGTAGAATAAGGAATTCTTAGTAAAATCTGCCCTTTGATTTTAGTTTACTAATGTTAATTCTAGGTAACAATTTGAGGATGGTTAAGCATTCCAAAGAAAAATCACATGCACATACTGTATGTGTGCGCCAATGGTATTTGAATAATAATAAAAAAAAGATAATTATATTTGGGTCTTTAAATTTTAGTAAAATTATAAAGAGAGCATAGTTTCTAATTTCTCTTCATAAGGATCCCTAATATTTTAGGTTAACAATTGTTGCCACACACAGAGTTAATGTTTAAGATTTCGGTGGGTTTGGTTCAGTTCAAGTTGGATCAAATTTTAAATTGAATCAAAATTGATGATTTTGAGTTCAAACTGATAATAAAAAATAAAATTGAATTGAATGGATCTAAACAAATAAATAGTAAGTTATTAGTTTAAAATAAATTAAAAAATAAAAAAATTTAATAAATTTAAAAATAAAAATTATTTTTTAAAATTTATATTGATTAAATTTAAATAAATTATAAAAATAAAATATAATATAAATTTTAAAATTATTAAATCAATTCAAATTTTATTAGTTCAAACTGAAAATCAATCAAAATTTTTTGGTTTTATGTTTTTCAAATCAAAACAGAACCAGTGTTTTTAAACCATCCCAACCAATCAGTTCAGTTGGATTCAATTCCAAAATACTCACCCTATTTAAGAGTGTAATTACAAAAATAATTATAAATTATGAATTCATTAATGAAAGTTCCAAAACTTAAGGAGTGGAATGAAATTTACTCAAATAAAAAAATTAATCATGAAAGTCAGCACTCACTGTATCTCTTTGGCAAATTCTGTTGGCTTAGACCAATAATATAATTGTGGTATCAACAATTTAATAATTCTTATTAAAAATTTTAAATTAATAATTAATTATTTCTATTAATTAACTAATTATTTAATTAATAAAATACTAAATAATTTTTTTAAAAAATAATAATAAAAATTGTTAGTGGGCTGAGGTGGCACACAGTTGATCCACTAGTCCCGGTTGTAAATTTCAAACCCACGCGCTGTCCATATCCATAGAAATTCTTCCACTCAGAAGCTTACTTTTCTGATTGGTAAAAATCCCCCCACCTCGTGCTAACCACGGACCAATCAGAAACTGAACTGGTTTCTAGTTACCTATTGATTGGACGAGATCGGAGCGTGTAATGCACGGTCGTTCCCCGTGTTGGTAAAATAAAGAAAGAAATGAAGCAAAAGTGTCCACGCTTTTCAAGTAAAGAAAGCGTGCAATGAAAATTGGCCGCCCATTGACATCTTCTCTTTTATTATTTAATTAAATATTGATTAATTACTTTATTTTATTATTAATTATTTATTACTATTAATTATTGATTGGGTATAGAATAAAGAGATTTGATAGTGTATTTGTTGAACTACAAGTCAAATCAAATTCCCATTGCTTGCTTTGTACATACTTTATATTAAGTATATACCCATACCCACCATCTTTAGATGGTATATGCATGGTATATGCTCTACAAATTTCTTTTATTCTTTAATTGAAAAAATTTTAAATAAGATCGTGTTTGTGTTACGTTGTTTATACATAAATTTAATAAAACTTTAACAATGATAAAGTTTCTTGTGAAAATATTCTCATAAAATTCTTCACTAAAATTGTATAATTATTATTATATATATATATATATATATCTCTCATTTATTTTAATTATCATCGTAATTAGTTAAATTAAAAATGAATGCGTATGTAGTAAAAAATTATTTATGTATTTTTAAAATTTTTAAAGATAAATGTTTACTATAAAATATTAAAATAAACGATGTTAAGTTATTTGTATACTTATTTTATAAAATTTTACTTTCTTTATGTGTGTATATATTTTAAAAATTTAATTAATTATGATAGTAATTTGAATAAATAATTTTCTTGAGAAATTGTTGGTTGTGATTACGAAGAAACATAATCACCGATCATTTGCTTGATTTTGAAAGGAGTATTTACTAATGATTTAGCAAAAGCCAATTATCTTTCATAAAACTTCAAGTTAAATTTTCTTTTCATGCTCTTTATGTGTGTTCTATTAATTAACATTGTTCATGAGATAATCAAGTATCTTGATTATTAATTTGTTAATTATGTATTTCCCTAAATTAGATTAACACTAAGGGTGACTCATGTATTATGTAACATACAATCAACAAATCATTTTTCCCTTTAATTTTTTATCATATAAATTATAATTTTTTAGCTTCTAAATATCAGCAAAATATTATTATTATTTCTCAAATATTAAAAATTAAAGAGTATGCATATCATGATCTCAAAAAAGAATCCTATATGTACGATATACACACTTAAAAAATTGTTTTATATAAATAATTAATCTAATCTAATCACATTAAGATACAATAAATTGATATTAAAATTAAAAAAATATTTTGTAATTTAAAATTGATCTAAATATTATAATTTATTATTAAATATTAAAAAAAATGTATGGATATCGTGATCTTAAAATAGAATCGTATATAAATACAAGATATACACTTAAAATTATTTTGTATAAATAATCAATTTAATCTAATTACATTAAGATGCAATAAATCAACATTAAAATTAAAAAAATATTTCGTAATTTAAAATTGATCTAAATTATATGCATTTATTTTCTTGATCAACATATATATGTATATATTAATTTTATACAAATATTTTATTTAGTAATGTTTAACTTTGTAACTATTTAAATTTCTTTTATTATGTATTATTTGAAATTTAAATATTTGCTGAGTATATATATGACATTATTGTTAATAATATATATATTAAAAAAAAGTCGGTGTGACCCAAAATTCAAATGGGGTTCGATAAATTTGGGAATTTGATTATTTAATGGTTGGTCTATAGTTCATAAATGAATAATTTAATAGAAATATAAATAAATAAATAAATAATAGTTGTAAACTCTAATAATGCTAATAATATTATTATTTTAATTGAACAGGGCAAGGTGGCTTTGTGGGAATTCAAGAGTGCAATCAAAAGACATTGTTGCTTAGTGTTGACCAAAATTAGGTAGGTTCATTGAGTTTTCCACCTATTCCAAGCACAATTTTAATGAAGTAATACGCCACTAATACCCCTATTAACACTATAATCCAAGATACATAAAATAATTTATTTATTAAAATTAATATTATGACATAATTTGATCTAAATGAAGTTAATATTTATAAATTTAGAATTTACGAACTTACAATAAAATATTAAATTTTATAATAAATTTTATATTTAAACGTAAGACTCTCCTTGCCATATTAAATTTGGTGATTGATAACTTTAAACTTAAGTTATTCATTATAATTAGCCAACCATCTCTTAGTTTGGTGGTCGACATCTCAAGAAGCAATTGGGATTAACTTAAGTTTTTTTTTTTTTTATAATTTATGAATAAACTCTTTGACTATTGAAAATAAAAATAGTTTGATTGTAAATATAAATTTTTGTTAAATTTTTAACTTATAAATAATTTTAGTGTCAAAATAGCGAATTTTTATTTATTTTAACAAGATTACTCTACTTAATCTTATTTTTTTCAAAAAATTAAATTGTTATTTTCATTTTAATTTATTTATTTTTTCTAAATTTTGTCTTTTACATTATTAAAAAATGAAAAACCCAATTGGTAGAAAAGACTCATGCATTATCTCCTTTGAATTAGAGCCTCAAAATTAAGATTAAATAATAATAATTAATAAATAATTAATTAAATAATTAGTGGGCTGAGGATTATTCCAACTTCCTTGTTGGTTAGGGCAGCATGGAAAAGACAAGAAGTAAAAAGCAACATCAGATGTTGTAAGAATGTTATCTTCTTCAACTACTTTTTCTCTTTAATTCTCATCTAAATATGAATAAATAAAATAAAATAAAATTAAATTAAAAACTGAATTTATATTTATTTCAAGAAATTCAGAAATTTTAGTAATTTATTTATTTTTTAAAATTTTATTTGAAATTTAGACTAATAAATAAATAAATAAATATTTATTTATTTTAATTTGAGTGAAGTAGAAATGTAATTAACGGGTTTTGAAAAAGTGTTATGTTAGGTCATTTTCATTTATTTATTGAGGGCTGAAGTAACCGTACGTGTACACACATGCCATTCTCCAATCAAATTTTGGTCAACTCCAATTTTGCATTAATTATTTTTTCTTTATTTTTTATTTTTATTTCCTTTAAAAAAATTATAAAAATACTTATTATTTATATATAATTTATCTTTAAAAACTTTTTATTTATTTTTTTTAATGAAAGAGATACATATTTTTAAATAAAAAATTATAATATAATTTTTATAAAATAATTATTGACACGACCGTTTTCACACAAATAAAATGTAATTATTGTTTAAAATTATTTTATTTTTATAATAATATTAACACGTGATATTATGTAATTAAATAATTATATAATTATAATAATTTTATATAAAAAATATATTTTTTTATTATCGTTAATATTATATACATATCTAAATAATTCAACAAATAATAAAGATGTAAAGACAATTTTCACCTAAATTTTTTTTAATTTTTATTTATTTTTATAATTAATAAAAATATTGTATATAAGGGTAATTTTTGCATCATATATATAATATTTTTATTTTTTTAAATAAATAAAATAACAACGTAATAATAATGAATGATTAGATATTTATCCTAAATTTAGTATGGTTTTGACTAATTAATTACTAATAAAACTTTATGAAATAGGTAATCTTAATTAAAGTATTTAAACATATTTTAAAAACAAGTAAACATGCAACTTCTGCTAGTCTTACTGTAACTTTATATAAATCTAAAATTGGTGATTAAATCTAGAAATGCAGTGCATTGAAGGGATGGAAAAGAAGTAATAAACCATAAATCACAGCCAGATTCATACTTAAATGGGCAAGATTTGATACCCATAAGAGACTGCACTTGGTGTTGACAGTTTGGTGAAATGAGAACTCAATTCTCTTTAGATGTGATCTCTCCTCAAGCTACCAAACACACGGTTTTCTATTTTTGGGTGAAAGACAAGATCACATTAATGTAAACGCCTATTTGATTATTATTGTTATTGCTAAAATCTGCAAAGAATAACTGAATAAATAGCAAAAGTCCAATCATGGTCGTAATGCATAGAAACTGACCAGTTCCTTGGATGAACATTGAAAAACACCAACCACCCCAGTTACCTTTCCAACAAAAGTTTTTATATTTTACCACTTGTTAAGCATAAGTACAGTGAAGAAGAGGAAGCTGAGTTTAGTTACAGTTTTTACATATTTATCGCGTACAGACAAACCCAACAAAGTCACGTGGAAAAATAATAGAAAACGTAGGAAAGGAGGAATGATCTCTTCCTCAAGTTGTTCTTCCATTCATATTCCATTTCTGTACAATTTCCCCACAATTTTCTTTCTTTTTCTATTTTTTGACTCCCAAGATTTTCGAGAGAAATTAGTTAGTTTATTAGTTTTCAGACAAGAGAAAGATTGAGACAGTGCTTTTGGACTTTTAGATATAGAGAGAGAGAAAGAGAGAGCAAGTTGGTGGCTGTTGTTTTTGGCACCAATTTAACCTTTTTATGGGACCTTAAATTCTCCCAAATCCTTCGGCCTCAAAAATCAAGTGGGTTATTCTTTGTTTTGAGGTCCTACTCTACGACTTGCTGCTGCTGTTTGTTGTTTGCCCTTCTCCTCTTTTTTTTTTTTTCAAGCTTTTCTATGTGCTCGATCTTTTCTACCCTTTATCCGATGAAAGATCCATTGTTTTTTTTGGCTCAATCTGGATATTTGTTTACTTATCTTATTCTTCTACTACTCTATTCAAGAAGGTAATATATTTTGTCAAAGATAATTTAGACGTTGGTATAGTTTGGATTGTATGTTATGCGTTTGATTTGTTATCTTCAAGAGTGGGTTTGTGTTCTCTGAAAAGTTGGATGTTATCTTTCAATTAAAGCGTCTGGTTCCTTTTGATATCGGGCGAACTTTACTGGGTTTTTTTTCGCCTCATATGGTGGTTGTTGTTCTGTTGGCTATTGGATTTGATTGGCTGATTTGGTGTCACTTGGTAACCCAAAAGGAGCGTTTTGGATTGCTTTGAACTTTCTATTTTCTTGCGATTTAGGTTGAGCTTGGTTTTGAGATTTAGGTTTCATGCTTGGTCCAAGACAATGGAGATGTTTATGGCCAGATTTTTATTTTTTTAGCATTCAGTACATTAGCTTTGGTGATATAATATGAAGAGCCTTTTCAAGAAGCTCCATATTATGTCCAATCAGTCGGAAGATGCTGAGGGATCAACTTCTTCAAAGGGGAACAAGTCTAATGAACTGTCTTCCACTCATAATCCTGAGCAAAAATCCATTTTAGGTCTTTCAAATTTGTTAAATTCAGTCGTAAATAGAAAAAGTCCTAGTCCACCATCTTCTTCGAATGTTAAAAGAGCAGAGAGAACGGAACTGGTTGATTCTGCTAGCTGTTCTGGTTTAGACGTTGCTCTAGATGCCATGCAGCGTGATTCGGGGTCTAGTAACTCCAGGGATCCTGATACAGAAGAGGAGTATCAAATACAATTGGCTTTGGAGTTGAGTGCAAAGGAGGATCCCGAGGCAGTTCAGATTGAGGCTGTAAAGCAAATCAGTTTGGGTTCTTGTGATCCTGAGAATACTCCAGCTGAAGTTGTTGCTTATAGATACTGGGTGAGTTTTAAGTTTGCCTCTTCATCTACCAGTTTGATTGATTCAATCATTCAAGCTTTGGATGGAACATTTGCATTGCTGCTCATTGCTTTTAGTTTGATTTTGAATTTCATTGGCTGTTTAATTCAATTTGTATTGCAATTTCAAATTTCATTTGCTCACTTCTCATTTTTCTTTCCAATAGGACAAGGAAATTTTACATGTAGAAAGATCATTACAGAAATATTTTTATTACCCAAATCCCAAATTGCCTTGCTGAACAGAATAGGTAGTGAGTTACTCAACCACTTGAACTAAAGTCCTGTCACCTTTGCAAAGTAGAATTATATGTTCCCATACTCATTCTACTCATTCATAGTCGCTAATCATTAGGGAGGACATACCACTGTCACTGGAAATCAACTAGCTAGGATCATGTTTGTAACATGCTGCTTTTTCAGCCACACTTTGAAAATAATGTTATACTTTTGTTAAAACTTCTAGAGAAGCAGGATGCCTATATGCGGCAAACTATGTTTAACTGTTTATTTGTATGCTTGGGATTATCTTCTTCAGAATTTTTTTGCTTCATGTTTGTTCCTTTCTAACCTGTCTCATATCGTAGATTTGTCCGTGCTTCACAGAATTACAATTCTCTTAGCTATGATGACAAGATAATGGATGGATTTTACGATCTGTATGGAATCCCTACTGCATCCGCCTCAGACAGTATGCCATCCCTTGTTGATCTGCAAGGAACACCCGTTTCAGATGGTGTCACCTGGGAAGCAGTTTTGGTCAATATGGCCGGTGATTCTAATTTGTTGAAACTTGAACAAAAGGCCCTTCAGGTGGCTGTCAAGTCAAGATCACAATCTCTAGCTTTTGTGGAAAGTGATTTGGTGCGAAACCTTGCTCGTTTAGTAGCTGACTACATGGGTGGACCAGTTGGGGATCCTGAAAGCATGTCAAGAGGATTACGAAGTCTTAGTTACAGTTTGAAAGCAACTCTTGGTAGCATGGTTTTGCCTCTTGGTTCCCTAACAATTGGTTTGTCTCGTCATCGAGCATTGTTGTTTAAGGTACTTGCTACACTTATTTATTTCTTCTGGATGGCTTGAATTTTTGGTATTAATGTAGATAGAGTAAAATGGCACAAAAAGAAGGGATTATGTAGCTGAACATATTTATTCTGATAAAGACTTGGTTAAATTTAAAATATTGATAGACCTGTTCTGGATTGCTTCTATAAATCTGATGTTATTGACTGTTTTTTTGCTTCAAATTCCAAAATTTACTTGGGCAATTGGAAGAAAAATTGTCTTCTTGAAATAATTTGTATCCAAGCTTCCCCTAAAATGGCCAAATTTTATTTGCTTTATGCCTGTGTTATTTTTAGTCATATCATTTTGTTGCTGATTTTACAGTTTTTAGTGTCTGCACATGCTAATTGATGATGCATTTCTGAAAATTGACATGTTTTAGATTAACTGTTTTAAATTGGGTTAAACCAAATAACTTGAAAAAGCTCAAATTTCTGTGTCGTCCATGATTGAATCTTTTCGCACCTTCATCATAGAACTTCTTACTGTTCAGGCATTTGTATTGTACTATGTGTCTGGTAAGAAAACCTTCTTACTTGCGTTGACACAATGAAGCATTTTCTGTTACTGTAATTTTGGAAATGTTTACTATTATAACTGAATGTCATACCTTTATGGAGACCAATCTGCTTGACCAAATGATAGCTGTGTTGTTCCTTGGTGACGTTCCTTGTGATTGTTGAGAATAACTTCTTATCTTATTGTGGCCCTATCTGAATTTGGATGTTAACACAATTAGTAGGAAAGTTTACTACTGGTTTGTCATAAGAGTCATTTCTAAGTTAATGGGTAAGTAGTGCTTTCCCTTCTTTACTGTCCTCCCTCTTTAGGTAGTGCTTTTTTTTTTTTAAGAGCTTGGCACCAGTTTTTTTTTTCAGTTCAATTTAAAACTGGATAAAAATCTGAACTTTTTGCTCATTTTCTGCTTTTTCTCGTGGTTCCATAGATTCTTGCTTAGGTTTATGTTTATTTCCTTGATACTTTACAAGATATGAATGTATTTTACATATCCTAAGGACACCCTGAAATTGAAAATTTGGTGAATGGTCAATTAATCAAAGATATAGTTTGGGTTGAGTATTTTCGTAACTTACAAGTGGATCAGGAGTTGCATGGGTTCTCCTAGAGCCAATCTGTTGGTCAGCATTGGTGCTTTATAGATTGGGGTTCCCCATGCCAGGTCAGAGCTTTATTATCTGGTTGGGATTTCTATCCAGTGAACTATCTGCAGAAAGCACAAATGTCAGGAGTGCTGGCCATGGCCACCAATGAAAACATCTACTGTCAATTAAGAGTAGGGACTCCCTTAGTTATGTTGCTACAGGAAGAAATTCTCAATGTAGAGAAACTGAGTGAAAGAGAATTCATTGTTTTTCAGACATGCTATTGTGTTTACATAGAGACAAGAGAACAAAAGCTTCCTCATTAACACAAACTTTCTGGGAGGCATGATTACTGTGGCAGAAGCAGGCTCTAGGTGTCAGCCTTGTTCAATCTCTGATTGGGCTAGTTTGCATTTTGAGCCAAGTTGTCTATATGCAAACTGGGCTATTAAATCTTGAATTATGTAGGTCTTCTAGGAGCTGCCAGACTGGCTGTGTCATGCACCTTGTATGAGCGGTGGGACTGGCCATTTATGACACAATAGTCTTACAAATTGCATACTACCAATATATATATATATATATATATATATTCTCTTGTTACAAAGAAGTCAATTCCTTATACTTGTTCATATCCATCCATGTTCAACAAGCCTATAATATTCTGCATATCAAAGGTTAACACTTGCATGTGACCAAGAAATCAACCTAAAACTGTTGTGTACATAATACATAATTGCATATCAAAGCTCTTCATAATATTTTAAATTGTCACTATAACTGTATGTACATAGATGCATGCACGTGCACGTGCACGTGCACACATATTGGGGTCATGACACTAGAAACTTCTTGTTTGTTTTTATGTATTTTTACTATCTTGAGTTTTATAAATGTTCTGTTCCTCATAATACCTGTTTTATCAGTTTACCTTAATGTCTGAAAATCTTTTCATAAATTGTTCATCTTCCACTCAATGTTCTACATCGTTAAATAGGTTTTGGCTGATCGTGTGGGGATCCCTTGCCGGTTGGTGAAAGGACAACAGTATACAGGTTGTGATGATGTGGCAATGAACTTCGTAAGGATTGATGGAGGGTAATTACTTTTACAAATTGAATTTAATGTTGTCAGACTGTGAACAAATATCTAGGACATCAAGGTTTTGTGCTCTTTAGTTAAGAGGATTTATCATTTATGTGAGTAGGATGCTTTATTTTTGTTTTTGAGAGAACACTATGTTTTTCTTGCATTTGATGCTTCTATGTTGTAGATTTGTAGTTCTCAAAAATGGATGTGACTTCCATTATTTGAGATTCCCATAGACTAGAAATCTTCAGTGGGATCCATATGTCTAAAGATTTGTTCGGCACTTCTTGCTTTTGTTTAATCAGCTAAACGGCCTAACAAGGTCATAGTTGAGAAAATGGCTAATATTATAGTTGTGAATTGTTTGTTTGGCATTGCAAAATATTGACCACGTATTAAGATGATTAATGATGGATTATGTGAATGTCAGGGAGTACATCGTTGACCTAATGGCAGATCCTGGAACTCTTATTCCTTCTGATGCAGTTGGATCACATGTAGAATATGATGACCCTTTCTTTTCAGCCAGTCCTTTGTCCCGAGATATTGACTCATCCCATATGGCTTCATCCAGCAGTGGGGTTGGGAGCTCATTCGAAGAACATTCTGAGTTTGGGACATTTGACAAGAGATCTAGGTCCAGGTATTCTGCTGCTGGAGCAGGTCAATTTGATGACAGAGGACAATCTAGTGCATTTTTGAGTCTAGCTGGGACAACCAAAGGTGAAGAATCCAAGATGTTCTCAGAGGATAAAAATCCTCCCAATATGGAGAAGGCACCAGTGCGAGAACTCCCCAACAGGCCAAGTTATCCTCACGTGCATGCAAGATCTCCTTCCTGGACTGAAGGCATTACCTCTCCTGCTGCTCATAAAATGAAAGTGAAAGATGTTTCAAAATACATGATTGATGCTGCAAAAGAGAATCCACAATTAGCTCAAAAACTTCATGATGTATTACTTGAAAGTGGCGTGGTTGCTCCTCCTAACTTGTTCACTGAAATTTATGCTGAGCAATTAGATGCATCAACAGCTGAAGTCAGGTCCCCAACTGAAACTGAGGATGAAAACAAACAAGGTATCGGAACCCAAGAAAGAATGGATCAAGACGATCCTAGTCTGGTTCGTTTTTTGCCCCCTTTGCCTCGTCCTAGAGCCCATTCTAAGGCAACTCCTCCTTTCGATCACCATGAGCATCTTAAACCTGCTGAAGGTTTAGGGTTAAGTTATCAATCTGATATAAGGGAAGTAACTGGGCAACCTGTTTCAACACAATCCGAAGTAACAGCCATAAAATACCGAAAAGATGTCCCTGTTGCTGCTGCTGCAGCAGCAGCAGCTGCTGTTGTAGCATCTTCAGTGGTAGTTGCAGTAGCAAAGTCAAGCACTGACTCAAGTCTTGAACTTCCTGTAGCAGCTGCTGCCACTGCAACTGCTGCAGCTATGGTGGCAACAACTGCTGCTGTGGGCAAGCAGTATGAGCAGGGTACACGGAGTGATGGAGATGCCAACTCTGGTGGTGAGCCTCGCGGTAGTGGTAGCGGAGGCCGGGAACATATTTCATCTGGGGCCAATTCAGAAGGTGAGAGAGTATCAGCCCGATCAGCTGGTAATGATAGCTCAAAATCTGATGTTGGACTTGATGATGTTGCTGAGTGTGAGATTCCATGGGAGGAAATCACCTTGGGTGAGCGTGTCGGACTTGGTATTGACTCGTAAATTATACTAGCTATTTCTAGTAGTATGATAGATATTCTAGGTTCCAGTTATATTCAGTAAGTATCATCTTTTGGCCCATTATTGTGTTTCAGGATCATATGGAGAGGTATATCGTGGGGATTGGCATGGAACTGTGAGTTTTCTTCAGCTGAACCTGAAATTCAGTCTTGTTTGTTTTGTTTCATGTCTACAATGGATGTAATCCCTGCCATTTGCCATTGTTTGGGAGACATTAATAATTTTGTACAAATCAACCACAAAGCCTCTTCAGTAGTTCATTATGAGCTGTTTGGTGGGTAAAATGGCAAAATGCATTACAATTATAGTGGAAATTTTGAACTAAAATGAATACGAGACATTGTTGGTTATGTTGTCGAAGAATGGGAGGCCTTAAGAAAAACTGAATCATAAATTGTGTAAAAACTGGTCTAATCATGCTAAAAAAAAGTGAAAAACCCAAGTCAGCAAGATTTTGTCTAATTGTCACGTATACTTTGGATTACTGATCTTCCAAAGTTCTATACATTTCCACAACAAAATATTGTATGGCTTAAGATTTTTGGGCTTTGTCTTCCATATTTGTTCATATGCATGGTTGTAAGATTAAATCATGCATCTGATATTGATTCATCGGTCAAGATATTTGGACTATGTTATATCGATAGAACCATGTAGGATAAAAACATTAGTTATGTTTGTTGTGATTTAGTATCTGGTGCTTGTGCATACCTGTCTTTCCTTTATGTCTTTCTTTTCTTAGTATACTTCTCTTATTGCATTTGTTTTCTGTTATTTAAATCATGTCTTTGGAAAATATGCACGTGATAGTACAAGGAGACCACCTTCCTAGTCCTTGGAACAGGTCAACATTTTTGGCGGCCCACAAAATTATTACTGATTTTTTATTACAAAATTCATTTTGTACATTCAACTATATTGTCTTGTTTATACATGTTGTGGGATGGTATTTTTTACCTTTACTTTTAGGTAGAAATTGACTATTCAAATGCATGTCCTTATTTTCCCCTTGATTTCACATGTTATAATCCTGATCTTTTAAGGTATATATTTTTAAGTTTTTGTTTGACTCTATAGGGAGTTGCTGTGAAGAGGTTCCTAGACCAAGACATTTGTGGTGAATCTCTTGAAGAATTCAGAAGTGAGGTACAAGATCTCCTGGCTTTCTCTCTTTCTATGTTAGAGATCCACTCATGTTATGCCTTCTAGTTCAAAACCGGAATAATACTTGTTTCCCACACGCAACTGGAGTGCCATCACTTCGTGACTTGTATGCTTCTACTTACCATATCAAGCAGAGTAGACACATGTTCCCGATTTTTTTCCCCTTAAAAATTATTATCATGAAATAAACCAGGCCCCTCCCCAACCCTAGCGTAGCACAATTTGAACTGCAACAGGTTTTACCAGTTGAACCTACTAGCACCCACATGTTCATGATTCAAAATCCATGGTTAATGGTTATGTCATGGTAGGTCATTCAAAACTAATTATGATGCAATCCAGTCAATTTATGTTGATTTATATTATCACAAAGCTCATGTGCTCCGGTCGTTCATCTTCTTTAACTTTGATGGTCCTCCTGCCAAATGACTAAAGAAAGTAGCTGCTTAAGAATTTGTTGAGCCCTTAACCTTCAGCTTTATGCTCGTTCCTCTAGTCTATGTGCCAGAAAAAGGAATACTAATATTATGCATGGTGATATGGCAGAATAGACTTAAAACCAACTTGGATTCATTACTGTCTATTTTCCTTTTCACTGAACTAAAATCCAGTGGCAATAGTATTTGTTATGACACTGCTGATCCTTTCCGGTGAAGAAGGTTGTTAGCAACTAATTTCTTTTTCAAATTACGTTTCATGTTTCTTTAATGCCATATTTAAATCATAGAAAGAGCCTCATTTACTACCCCACTAACAATACTAAGCCTTCCTTGGTGAATCATTTATATCACTTGCTGTTATTGATGTCACAGAGTATGTATTGACATTGATGAATTCAAATTTTGGTTTTCTTTTAAGGTCCGAATCATGAAAAGAGTTAGGCATCCCAATGTTGTTCTTTTTATGGGAGCTGTAACTCGTCCTCCAAATCTTTCAATTGTTACGGAATTTCTGCCCAGGTATGTTTCCATCTAGCCTGTTTTCATATTTCTATTATTCTCATCTATTATTCAATTTTCTGAAATCATTGTGTTGGAATATTATTCATGGTTCAGAATGATTATGTAATTCTCTAGTAACTAGTTTACCATGGCTAATTTTCTTGGCGAAGAATTTTAGTGGAAATTAAGTTTTAAGGCAGCAATGCTGGAGACATTTGTTAATCTTGTAGTATCATAATTATCTACTTCATTATCTGAAATGAGATGATTTAAAAAGAGGTCCTTGTAAATATGCTTTATACAACAAATCTGTTATTGTTGGAATAGAATTTTCTCGGTTGTGCTGTATCTTCAATGTTTTCAGTTACAATGGTCCTGTGTACTTGATGTTTTGCAGCATAATTTATCAAATTGATCTCTTACTGTAAACTACTAAATTGTGTTGCAGCTCCTGGTGCTTGTGGTTCTTTACAATTATTAATTCTTGGGCTTTTATTGTTCATGTTAATTGGAAACTTGAAGAGTACTTTATGTTTTGCAGAGGTAGTTTGTATAGGTTAATTCATCGGCCTAACAATCAATTAGATGAGCGGAGGCGTTTGAGGATGGCCCTTGATGCTGTATGATTCTGTTATTCATGTCTTATGTTTTCACACCTGTCTGCGTAACTGTGCTTTACTTAATGGCTTTGCTGGCAATGATTTTTCTCCTTTGAATAATTCAACTTTCAGGCCCGGGGAATGAATTACTTGCACAACTGTACGCCAATGATTGTACATCGTGATTTGAAGTCCCCAAATCTTCTGGTTGATAAAAATTGGGTTGTCAAGGTTGCATTTTATCTCTTTTACACATCTAAAATTTCTTGTATGCTTAATGTGGTTTGACATTAAATTGTCTTTTATTTTTCTTTAACATATTTTTGTGAAATTTAGGTATGCGATTTTGGGTTATCAAGGATGAAGTTCAGCACATTTCTTTCTTCAAGGTCAACAGCTGGGACGGTAAGCAGAGTTTAACAATTAGCTGCTACTGTATTTTCTTTTTCTTCTCCATTCAATTCAAATTTACCTTTTTTATTTATTGTCTTCATAATTTTGTTTGTTCATGTCTTTCTTGTTTAGTGTTACTAATGACTGACTAAATGAAACATAATCATGTTGCTTTGGCATGCATATTACACACACAATTGTTGTTTATCATCAGTGTTTAGGAATAAAAGGAACTAATTGTTGTGCTATCTTGATTTATCACTTTTTTACATTGTCTTTTAAGTTCCTGATTTGATGATTGCCTATGCCCAGGCCTTTGAGCTTGTGCTGATTTAGGGGTAGACATGCATTGATGGACTAGTAAAAACATGACATGGTAATTGTTTTGATTCTAATAACTTCAGATTAAAGTGGTGAGAGTCAGCTTTCATCTGTACTGTGTTTCATTTCAGGAAGGCAGGACAAAAGATTGACATATATTCTTTTTGGCATACTTCAATATCAAAGAGAAATTTCTCATTAAAGTGCAACATACTAAATTCATGAACGGTAGATTACAATATTTCCTTCTTTTGTTTTTTTCCAAGAAAGTTTCGAAGAAAGTATCTACTTTAAGGGAATCATAATGTTTAAACGTAAGACATAGCACAGCCATGTTTTGGGAATTCCTCAAAGATTTTTTTGGCTCGACTTTTCTAATGCATATACATATGTTACATACAAGATAATGATGTGCATTATATCAATGTCAATGGATAGGGTAATCCAAAGTGATTGATATTGATGGTTAAGGTATTCTCATGTGACTTTGTTATGTACTGCATTACTGTTTAAAGAGAACAATTGCATTTATTAGAAAATACATCTAAAAGAAGTTGTAAATATTCAACTTATTAATGTATCACTTGCAACTTTGTTTTCACTTTGTTTTCACTTTGTTGTTTTGTTCTAACTATCTAACCATTTTTTATATACAGTCGAGTAATTTCATTTTGTAATACTCTTTTTCAGGCAGAGTGGATGGCTCCAGAAGTGCTCAGAAATGAACCTTCAAATGAAAAGTATAGCTTTCATTTATTTATTTTTATTTTCATCAGACCATTTACTTATCCATGTGAAAATCATATCAATCCGCAATGCAGGTGCGATGTATATAGCTTTGGGGTCATATTATGGGAGCTCGTAACGTTGCAGCAACCATGGGGGGGAATGAACCCCATGCAAGTTGTTGGTGCAGTAGGATTTCAACACCGCCGTCTGGACATTCCAGATGATATGGATCCAGCCATTGCAGATATAATTAGGAAGTGCTGGCAAACGTGAGTACATTTGTGTTCACTATTTTGAACATGCTTGTTTAGCTATCTATTGTGGTATCATAATTCGTAACATCAAATTCTCAATACATTTTAGCAATACACCTTGAACTGTAATACGAATTAGGAAGTGCTGGCAAACGTGAGTACATTTGTGTTCACTATTTTGAACATGCTTGATTAGCTATCTATTGTGCTGTCATAATTCATAACATCAAATTCTCAATACTTTTTAGCAATACCCCTTGAACTGTAATACGAATTAACATTTTATATTGCAGTTTTAGCTACCATGATTCTACTTAACAAATTTTAGGTTTTACAATGTTGCTGATGATATGGTGGTGGTGGGTTGTCTGTTGATGTTGATCCATCAGATGTGTTTGTATTCCTTCCTCTTGGCCTTTTTATTTCTTCATTCTGCCTTTATGTTTTCCTTCCTAAACTTTATATATATTTCATAACTTCTGTGAACCTTTGTATATATAATGCTGAGACCTATCTTTTGTCACCCAGAAGGGTTTTGAAAATCTTTCTTGAATGCTCCCAATATTAAATCAAGTTACTGTTGTATAGAATCTTTTTTTTTCTTAACCTTGTGTTCAAGTTTCCTTCTCAGTAATGAAGGCATGCTGACCATAATAAAATGTTTGGAGAAGCTAGGAGTCATCTTGGCTGACAATGATTCAAGGAATTTATGATTTAAGAGCACTGACTTTGTTTAGAAGCTGTTTAGGTGTATTGATGAAGGGAATTTAGATAGTGGTATGTTGAGAAATTAGTTATATTATTGTGGGACAAACAAGGAATGTGGATGGTAGTCTGGGGGAATAAACAGCGGGAGCTCACTTAGTGAAAGTACGGTGGAGATAAAATTGGCAATGTTATGTTATTACTATTATTCCAGCGTACAGAATGTAAATTTATTAGATGCATTTGAATCCATTAGGGCCTATTCATGGACAAAACATAACTGACATTGTTTATCGTTTTTAACATTGTAGAGATCCAAAATTGAGACCAACGTTTGCAGAGATCATGGCTGCTCTGAAGCCATTGCAGAAGCCGATAACAAGTTTACAAGTGCCTAGACCAGTTGCATCTGTTAGTAGCAGCCACGAGAGAGGTCAGATATCAAGAGTAGTTGCGGACCCAACGGGCTAAAAAATTAAATAAAGTTTATGGCGAAACTAAATCTCGGCTTACTGATTTGCCAAAAAACTTTGGCAAGTGCTGGACCACTGGGCAAAAAAATGTTTGATAAATGATGATGATGACCCAACATATACTCCAGTTGAGATGATTGTGATTCTTTTTTTAACACTTCGTACTTTTTTCTCTTTTGTTTTCGAATTGGTGCAGCATCCTCAATCTTGTGTATTTGTTTGTAAAAAAAAATCAATTGAAATTGTTGTAATCAATGTTTAGCATACGTTTTTGGGTTCATGTTGCTTTTGAAGTCATAACTAGATGCCAAATTGAGGCTTTAGGAATTAGTTAGCAGGTGCCAACATATTTTCTCATGAAAATAGACTCAAGATGCCCCTATATTGGCTTGAGAAACAAAGGTAAAGGACATAAAACTGTCCTTTATTAGGCAACTTTCTGGGTTTATACAAATAATTACTACCCATTTGTAATTCTATACCCAATTTCTTCTAGCAAAATCATTTTCACCATCAACATCTGCATGGTACAAGTCTTCCCCACCTAGATAAATTAGACTACATCGGTTGTAATCTTATTTATTAAATTCTCTGTTGTACTTATCAAGCTTTTTAACAAAATTGTAAATAGATGTTCACCCTTTATTATGGATAAGGAAACTCTTGCAGGTTTCGCTCAAATACAAAGGATAAGGTGGGGGAACAAATCCCTCATGGAACTAAGCAAGGTATTTGATCCATGGCTACTTTCTTTGGATCTCCACCATTTCTCACACACCCTCATCCAAGAACCCACCAGTTTTCTTCTTCATCACAAACTCCTCCATCAAATCTACCTTCACAGCCAAATTCTCGTACTCCATCTCAACAGCTAAGTACAGCTGCATCTGAGCAACCACCACCAGTTACACTAGATGTCAGGCAACAGCAAAAGCCTAATAAGCCAGCCACTGTTGAAACAACAGACTGGATTGCTTCCTCTTTAACCAGAAGATTTGGACTTGGTGCAGGGCTTGCATGGGCAGCTTTTCTTGCTTTTGGTGCTGTCTCCGAACAAATAAAAACGCGCCTTGAAGTCTCTCAACAAGAAGCAAATACAAGGTCAGTTTTGTTTTCTTTCCTGAGTTCTGAAATGATGCCATGATTTTGATTAGAAAATTTTATTCCTCTGCCATGAACAAGAGTCCATTTTTCACAGAAATGAGGAGAAGGAAGAGGAAATAGTGCTGCCTAATGGCCTAAGGTACAATTTATTTTTCAGAATCTTTCTATTGTGTTTCTTACAATTCACATGCGTAAATATTTGAGCAGATACTATGAATTGAGAGTTGGAGGAGGAGAAACTCCAAGAACAGGAGATTTGGTGGTGTTTGATTTGAAGGGCAAAGTTGAAGGAAGTGGGAAAGTTTTTCTTGATACATGTGGTGGAGAAAAGAAGCCATTGGCTCTAGTAATGGCTTCAAGGCCTTACAGTAAAGGAATGTGTGAAGGAATTGAATATTCGTTAAGATCAATGAAGGCAGGAGGTAAAAGGAGAGTTATTATTCCTCCAAATTTAGGGTTTGGAGAGAATGGTGCAGATTTGGGAGATGGTCTGCAAATTCCTCCATTTGCAACACTTGAGTATATTGTTGAAGTTGATAAAGACTCCATTGCACCAGCCTGATTCATCTGCCATGATCATATTAATTTTTTTAACTATGATCAAGTAATGCAATTGTATTCTATATATGATTCTCCTTTTGTCTGTCGAATCATGGTTGTTTCTTTTTTTTTTTTTGGAAAGGAAAAGAAAGTTATAATTTAATCCCATTTGCTTGATTGAGGAAATAACAAGTGTGTTATGGAAATAATCATAAATAAATTATCAGTTACTAAATGAGTATAAATGAAGATTTTCTTATGGCAATTTGTAGACCTTTCAATTGATATATTCAATTCTCAGAGGACTAATCTAATGAGAAAGAATAGCATTCTTGTTAAGGTGACGGAACAGAAAGAAAATCCAACTCATTACAGCGTTGGAATTGATATTTGGTCCAAAGACACAATGCGCCACGCCATCATGAATTGAAATATCCGGCAGACTCTTCTAAAAAAATGTAAATACATAGACATTGAAAGAAAATTACAAAAGCAATCGAGCAGCAACCAGAAACATAATCAGTACAGTTCAGTTCAGCCGGAATGGGAACCGTTATTGACTGCCATTTCTTATCTCGCACTGCCATTGTTACTGTAAATTCCCTCCCTTTTCTTCTCACTCTCTCTCTTTTTCTGTTGTCTATTCATAATTTGAAGTTCCGAGTGTAAGGTTTTGTTTGTCTGTATTTATTTGCAGGTGGGTTACTAGTTATTTTTCTTTGTAATCACTGCTCTTCTCAAGTTCGATGAAGTCACAGACTTCGCTGGTAATAACTGAGTAGCCAGAACTGCTAATTGGGATTCTTTGTTTGCTCACAAATGACAGGATTTAGTTAATTTCATGTCTGTTTATGATTCCATGGATTCTATCATTGAATTCATTATCTGTTTTCCCCTTTTAGGGAGTACGAATTTTATTATAATGGCTGTGTTGACTCTGTTGCAGAAAGGGACATGGCATTTTAGACGGGTAAGTAAATCTCCTTTCTCTATTTAAAAAAGTAGAATGGAATTGTTTGACAATAAGAACCAGTTTTAACAAATCTTTTTAGAATTCATTTTTTACCAATAAGCTTTATAATCCTATTTAACTAAGTCTTGATATGCTCTGTGATTGCTTGATTGTAAGTTACAATTATTTTTTAAAATTAAAAAATTAAGGGTAAAAATTATGAATAATTAATTTTTTGTTATTATTTTTAAATATTATTAAAATTTTTTAAATTCACTAAATTCTCTTAAAATTGTATTTAATAAGAATTTTAAAATTAATAATATTAACAAAATAAAATATCTCTCTATTTATAGAATTATTTTTATTAAATAAATTTTATATTTAATAAAGATATTACAGCGATTCAATATTACAGTTATAAATTTTAAATTTAAATTTTATAATTACAAGAACATAATAAATAATTAAGGGTTGTAATTTAAATGTTATAAATTCAAATTTAATAAATTTATAATTTACATTGATTTCATTGAATAATTTTGCTGCTTTAAATTTTCAGGTAGTCTTGACTCTGCTTGTAGTCATATGGGGTCTTGGCCTGGCTCTCTTTCTATTAATGAGGTACATTGCATGAAAGCAAACTTCTTAACCTACTGAGGATTTTCTTTTTTCTGTATATTACATACAGAATGTGAAAGCAACATGAATGATAAGTTTTTTGATTGGGAAGCCTATAATTTTGATATCAACTGTAAAATTATCAAACATGTAGCTTGATCTTACTTTTTGAAATTGACTCAAAACAGCCTCATGTCCAACTAATTAGTTTTATCACATAATATTTTTCATCATTCAGCTCCAACGAGGGGCATATCTTTAGGTATGATTCCTGGCCATAATATATTTCTATTGGCTTGCCTTATATCAGAATCAGTCTTTGATTCAAGTAACCTTTCTATTCATCAAAGCTTTCAGATCTTGTCCTGGGCTGTTACCTCTTGCTTTACCTGGATGTTTCTTACTTTATTTTTCTTATTCTGCAAATTATCTTAGGTTCCTCACGTCAGAAGCAACTGTTGTACTGACACTTTGCTTCTCGATTACTGTTTTAAGCATGAGTGTCCTTAAAGCCAGTTTCACAACATGCTCATTATCATGACCAAAGTTCTATTACTATGCAATCTTGATGATATTCTTGCAGATTAGATGATGAAAGTTGACATAAATGGAATTTGACTAACTTTCATTGTTTTAGACTGTAGTTAGTAAATTGAGGGTTTTCAGTATCTTATCTTCTAATGTTAACATAGGATCTTATAATTCAAGTAAGAAAAGGTCGTAGGAAAGCTAAACATTTGGAACATCTAAGACAATAGAACAGATCTATTATATCTGTCGTAGAGTTTAACTTTTTCATTTTGAAGTAGCATTTTGATTTGGGCCTCTTGTTATCAATACACTGTATCATAATGATGTAATGGATAAAGAGTATAGCCATGATTATGTGTTCGTAAGGTGTACTATACCTCTAACTCAGGGATAATGCTAAATGTTATTCTCTATTTGGCAGCTGAAGGTACATTGACTTCCAGAATGGATATGCTTCTAATAAATTTTACATTTTAGAAAAAAATTAATTATTCTTTTGAGCAACCATGTTAATAAAAGAATATGAGTGTAAAATTAAGATGAAAAAGTACTTTACAAATTTGTTGCTGAAAGTAGTACTCTACAAAGGGGACAAGGGAAAGGGAATGCATGGTGATGTTGATGTTGCATAATAATGCTTAAGAGGTCTGATGATAGAAGAAACATTTTTATGTCTTTTGAAGGATTATTGTTGATGTATTGCTGTTTAGGGGTTATTAGGTGGTGACCATAACAATTTATTGCTTCTAGTTTAATGTTGGTGATAGTCCCTGTTATGATCTTCAAAGAACATCCAGCAAGCATACCTTCTCAATGTAGCCAAATCTCCATTCTGATAACCTCCTCTGGCATGATTAATGGCATTGTATTTAGTCTAGCTCATAATTTGTCAAGCTATCTTCTTGAGTCTTAAGACACTTGACCCCCATTGGTATGGTATGGAAAGACATGCTATTATAACCACCTAGTTATGTTTCGTTTGTGATTTTTACTCTTTTAAAGTGTCCTGACCAGGATTTTGCAGTGGGATGAGGATCGACGTTTTGATGAAATGCGTAGGAATTTGGGGAAATTGGCTATTTTCTGGACATTTCAGGTATCTTATTTTTCTTGCTTTCTACACTAGAGAATCAGCTACAGCTCTTTCTGCAATTTGCACTGCAGGCTATTTGGGTCTGGGCTGTGAATTTACCAGTAACGGTGGTTAATGCAAGTGCCAGAGACCCATCTGTTCAGGCTGAGGATATAATTGGGTGGATTATGTGGTCTGTGGGTGTTTCCATTGAAGCTACAGCTGATCAGCAAAAACTGTATTTCAAGAACTCTCCAGAAAACAGGGGAAAGTGGTGTAATGTAGGGTTGTGGAAATACTCTCGCCATCCAAACTACTTCGGTGAGGTTAGTTCTTTCATTTCTTCTAAATGGCACTATTCTTAGATCTGGTTAAGTCTGCAAACCATAATTCAAGCCAGTGTCAAGTGATGCAACTCTTTTTCCATGGTTAAGTAATTATGTTTCTTTGTTTTTCTTGTGGATAGCTTGTTGACCTCCGTGTAAACCATTTTACTTCACATATGAAAAATTCTTGTACTGCTTATCCAACCAGGACAAGAAAATGGTGATGGAACCAAGTCACATTTGACATGTAACAACACGCCAACACAATTAAGACTTAGAATCACTACAGCTGGTGGATTGTTTGATAATTACTACTCCAACATTACGGTGTCCCATATTTGCTTAATGAGGGATTATGCATGGTTTCTTCTAATCTTCTTGTTGAACTTTTATCTGGTCTTTTTCATTCTTTCTAAACCATGGTGAAGTTATTTGTGGTTTACCTAGTTCATTCTAAATGACCACAATGGCGTGCGTAGTCTCAATGACACAAACACAACGACATGTAAAGTTACGACAGAAACAAACGTCAAGGGAAATTTAATGGTGTCGTGCGTGCACCATCATACTTTCAAATCAGACCTCACCAGCTTCGTATTGATAAAGATGCTCGACTGATCTAGTAACTTTGCTAGTTGTAGTCTTGGTTTTAACTTGTATCAATAAACGCTTCTTTTTATCAGTGGCTTACCATTGTTTGAGGTTTGCTTTCCTCGTCTTAGATTTTATTGTTAAATAACTCACCTCCATTTGGTAAATATGCTTATGGTAATCTCCATGATTTATACGAATTGGATGCAGGAGTCGGCAGACAAGAAATTTGGCCATGCGGCTGCATACCGACCGTATAAGAAAAAAACCAGGTCGATTTATCTCTTTTGCCTTCAATGGATTTTCTGTTAATACAATCTGGATGGAACAAACCGAGCCTAGCCTCGCATGTTCTGCTCATTTTTCTGTTTTAGCCCTCTAATTCTATTGCCCCAGGTGGGGTACGTGAACTTGAATTTCCTTTGTACTGCCGCAGTCTTCCACAAGAAGAGCAGAACTGGTGAGAGTACAATATGTTCTCATAACATTTTTATCACTGACCAGAGACAAAAAAGAGTGATGGATTGATGATGGGTTTGCATAAGCTCATACTTCGGATTTTGCTGTGGTGTAATTTTTCATATTGATCGTCCATCCAAGGCTCTGCTTGTTTGCTTGTCCTATGAAGATACATGCAGATATGCCTACAGTGAATCCCTTCTTCCTATTTTCTATTTTGAAAGTCTACACATTATGGAGTAATTGACACATTTCCACTATGAACCTTTAACAAGTAGAGAAGAGAGGAATAGGATTTGCTGAAACGGAGTTAATCGTTTTGATATGTTTGTTGGTATTGATACGTACAAGAGAATACGTGCCCAATTATGTTTGGGGGGGGGTGGGAAATGAACAAATTATACCCCTGCTGACAAAGAACCTCCTAAAAGCTGAGGCTAAACAAATGAATACCAGAATATTGAAAAAGGGCAAAAAAAATTCACATATTACAAACCTGCAGTCTTATTGATATTCTCCAAGGAGAAGATGGCACCAGACCTTGCCTCGTTTGATGACCGCGAATGTGACAAAAGAATGTAAATGACCCAAAAGTGGAGGCACACGAGGTATACCAAAGACCACAATTTTGCTGTTGGATTCCTCCTCAAAAATACCACACCAGCCAAAAATATAGAATCCAACTGCCGAAGCAGCGATCCTATGTGCTTCCTCCCAGAACGGATTTTGTCCTCAAAAAGTGGCCTCAACTTTGATTGGGAGAGCTCCCATGCTCCAGATTCTAAATCTCTTGATGAGGAGCTGGTCATTGATTTATTCTCATCCAGCAACCTTGAAACTGCCTGCGAAAAGGAGTTAGGCACAAATTGTGAATTAACTGAATCTATTACATTTTCTTTTCTCAAAAAGCAAAATGCATGTTTGTTCTAAGAGGAAAATTTACCTCTATTCTGAATGCAAGAGTCGCCTTCTCTGAGGAGAGAGCCTCTACCTGGTTAAATGAGCAGCAATAAAAATGTTAAGTGCGTAGGAAAACGTAGGATGCAGCATCCTATCAATTAACGCTTATGCTTCAAATAACAACATCACATGGCCAGCAAGTCCTCTAGTTACTAGTTAATAGTTTCAATCATTATCTTTTCCCCAAATAATGCAAGAATGTTGTTTACAACAATATCAACACGGTCAACAAGTCCTTGACTACTAATTAAAATTTTTCAATAAAACAGCAAGGCAAAGGAGTTCATTTCCAATGGCAGATCATTACAACGAGATCCACAGCTAATTAGCAGTGTTCTAAAAGAATTAAGTGACAGTAACAATCCAAAGAGGAATTTTAATTATAGGGCTCAGGAATCAAGCAACAATTTATTTTCAAATCTCCTACCTCAGTACTTCTCTGAAGCTCAAAAGTGTAAGGAACCTAAACTGAACAACAAATAAACTATTATTCACTTCTACATGTAAAGGTTTAAGAGTTCTTTGCTTTGTTTCACAGGTCTGTGAGTAAAATATTACAACTGAACATTTCCCCGTCTCACCATGAACATGAACAAGGTGTATGATGGCAAAACTTGTGTATCATGTAATTCCATCCGCATGTATAAACACCAAGCTAAGCATCCTTGTTACCAGAAATTTTGGTGCAATAAAGTAAAAAGTTTAAAAGGAAAACCTGTGCCTGTTTCTGGATTAAATGGTCTGTCAGCTGACCAAGCCTTCGCTTTAGCTCAATTTCTACTTCCGTTGGATCCTCTATCTCCTTCCTTGTCATTTCAATGTCTTCTTCTAGCTTCTTTGCCTGAGATATTACAAACAAATCCTTAGGCATGAATGATATCCAAACAGATATAGAAATAATATGTTCTAAACATGAGAATGGCATGGGGTACTAAGTCAGTTTTTCAATGTTAGCATAAGTCATGACCCTATAACACTTGGAACCTTTTAAATGCATCACGTTGTTTATTTCATAGCAACATTAGCAACTAGTTCATATGGACAAAAGGGAGTTAGTTGAGAAAGAATCTGGAGTACCAAGGCACCTTATTTAAGATATGAACCAAAACAAGTACTGAGCATCCAGGAAAATGGAATTATGACTCCTCTTAACTGTCTACAAGCAAAGCAAGGAGCCTAATTACATGCAACCAGTCTATCAGTTGCCATAAAGGTTTCCAAAAGACAATTAGAGCATGAAACAGACATTGTTTCCATAGGTTTGGAAATGAGAATCCCTTTAAAACACGGCCTGAAATACAGTAAACTCTAGGCATTGAGCAACAACTTGCAAATGTGGCTAATCTCAGAGCATTTAAGCACAAGATTCTACAACACATTAACACCAAAATTCAGGAAATGAGTAATATCCAAAATATGAATAAGGTCTAAAACATGAAAGCTAACCTTATCTTGCAATTGTACAATTTTGTCTGACATGAAAGAGTATTCTGCCTCAAGTATCTCCCGTTCAAATTCAACTCCTTTAGTAGCTGCTAACTATGACATTTTAACATAAAATGAAAATCTTATCACAAAAAAGTCAAGCAAGACCATTTTCTGCAGAAGGAAAATAAAGAGCAAAAAAGGTAAAAGGAAAAAGAAAAAATAAATAGATAAAAACGCATCCTACACAACCTATAAGGCCTGGCAGTTATCACTCACTTGCTTTAGGTATGTCCCATTCTGGTGAGAATTGGAAATCCTCCTGCTGAGTTCTACAACAAAGAAGAGGTATTTCAAGACTCATTCCAAGCGATGAACAACACAGGACAAATCTCATGCATATTGATTAATTTCTCTTCAATTACCATTCATATATAAAATTGCTCCATGTCAGCAATTAATGGATGGTATGTTTAACTATCATACCAAACTCTGAGGAATTATAATTTGTTGTAAACATAAAGAAGTCCAAATGAGACATGGGTGAAGGTGATGATTATGAGAGCATATGGCACTAAAAGCAGCCAGCTGAGAAAGTACAAAACAGATGAATGATTCAACTAATCCACCTTAAATAGTTGGGATCCATGTAACAGAACTTAAATATAAATTAATACCAATGTCAGACATTGTGACATGGGCATAATAATGGGTGGAGTGTCACACATCAACAGTTGGACACACATCGATGAGTGTGTTTACACTTTAAAATAAGGGCACAAAAATTATAACTGAAATGGGAACAAGTATCAATATTGAACTGCACTCTTCCAGAACCAAGAAACCCCATTTTATGATTTCTTTGCTGCTTTTATCAATCATGTTGTATGGCTACTTCATTCTATCCCCAACTCTTAGGATACAAAAAAGAAGTTGGAAGCTTTCACAATACAACAATAAAATCAAGTATGAACCATAGCCAATTCAAATCCTATTATCCTCTCATAACCCTACGACCACAGGCAGCAGCCAATTTTAGCCCACATATGATTTGAATAGATAACTGCTTATTAACCTGTGTTGAACTCAATATGCATACGACCAGATTCAATAGAATGACAGTCTTCATTCTTATCAAGCAATCATACAGTAAAACCACAACAAGTCATTAAAGCATATACACATATCCTATTTTATTACGATGGGAAGTGGTTGTACAGCAGTGCTATCTTTGGGGGGTGGGGGAGGGAGTAGGGGAATAGCTTATATTTCATGATGTTTGAGTGATCAGATAATATCCAAAGATAGCATACCTTCATGGGCCACTTCTTTCAACTCTATTTTTTGTCGGAGTTCCACTACCTGTTCAGCCTGGCCCACAAAAGCAGAAAAAAATATACATAAACATATAGTTTTGTGCATTCATGAGAGAATGAAATTTCATAGGTTAAAGCAGAAGAAGGCTAGTGATGGATTAGTCCTGTTTCACACTATAATTTACCAATGGATTAGCACTGAAAATATGCAAATATCTCATCAGAAAATAACCGTGACTGCGCCGCTAAAATCTTCAAAGAACGACTAGCAAATCTTGAATCACAGATAATAGTTCATCAAAATTAGATTTGTCAAAGCAATAGCATGCTAATAAAACTATACAAGTAACAATCCAACAGTAAGATCTACATTAATGGAAAGAATATATTGCTCTAAGATTACTAAAACTCTAACAAAATTCAAGTTTGCACCTATCATGCAAGGATCAGCACAACAGAAGCACTCCAAGGAACTGTGTTAATTTCTAATTTTGTATTTTTTAACTTAACCTTTCAAATACATTAAAGAATACTGCTGGCTTCTGAAAATAGCAAACTTGGATCAGAAAGCGTTTGCCAAAAGTGAAAGAGAATTGTAAAGAAGCAGAAGACTACATATTCCATCTTATGACACACACACACACACACACACACACACACACACACACAATGTGCTTCAAGATATAGAAGACCATGTATTTGGCAGTCTGACACGAGCAATGTACTTTCCTTTATAACAATTGCAGACAAAAAAAAAATTTATTGTCCAGAAAGACAACATAAAATGTAAGGAACAATTAATAGAATAAAAAAGGTGGACGATGGGAATCAACACAACAATGTAATTAAAATAACATCATACCTCTACTTCAAGTTTCTTCTGTGCGGTAGCAAGGGATCTTGCAAGATCAGCATTGGCAGTCTGCAACCAGCATTGATCTTTAGAAATCACAAATTAACCTCCAATAACCATGTGGCAAAACTTAAAGGTAGAAAGAATTTAGAGGAGACATGGCAGATGAGCAAAAAAATTGATGACACCATCCAAATAGATGTAAACCATCCATCTAAAACATACTACAGTACCTCCAGTTTAGCCAATAGTGCAAGGGCTTCCATTCTAGTATTATTATGTCTCTGCTTTTCTAACTCAACAGCCTCCATGGTCTCCATCATAGTTGTCTGAAGCTCTGAAGCCTGATGCGGGTAAGAAGATAAAGTTAACTCTTACCAATAACACTAGACAATCTAGGATAAACCCATAAGAGTTAAGAAACTGCTATAAGTCCCGAGCCTGGTTCATATTGAGCAAGTCATAAAGAGTCAAAAAATCGTAAATGAACAACAAAATTACAAAATCACTGCCACAAGCAAATTTGTTTCCCATGTATCCCAATGATGAAAATCCAAAATAAACATGCATGTTCCTGGAATCATTAAACAAAAACATGCTCTTTTAAGAATATTGTTCAAGGGGAACAAACACACACACACACACACACACACACACACACACACACACACACACAGAGACATTTTAAAAAAAATGCAAAAGATAGCGGATAAATAAGTGGACTAGTTGTGTCCGCATATAAAACAAAAGAGAGGAACACCTTGTAGTAAAAGACACCTCCTAAAAAGCCTATTTGTGACCATCAAGTATACCAACCCTAACCTAAACACGAAAAAAGAGTGGGGAAAAGAAGATATTTAACCCCTAGGAATAAGAGGATTTTGGTGAGTTTCCCATGTTTAAAATTACTTGATATTATGTTCGTGTACAAGATTGCTTCAAGATCAAATTGAAAACCAATAGATTGCTCCCTTCAAGTGATTTATAAACCACATTAGCATTTAAATGATTGCACATGGCTTTTGAAGGTTTGGCTCAATATTGGAAATGTTCAGTTCCAGCATTAAGCCAAGTTGACTATACTGATTTTTGAGTAATTGCAGGAATCTGAAAAAGGTTCACAACTCATAGTTATGCCTGAAAATTTAGAAAAATACCGCAAATCAAAGATAGTAATATAAGGAAGTGGACAAGTTGAAAAATATCATTAACTTGTTCATACTAGATTGACCATGTTTTTTTTAACACATAGTTCTTCACTTCAAATTATTTGATAAATAGGTTCACAATCCAAAGGTTGGATAATGTGGTCCAAACCAACCTCATCAATTCCAATGACAGTACGAATGATATTAAGAAATATAAAACATTTCAAATTTCATAATTATGCATATAATTCAAAACAAACATGACATTATTTTCTGAGTCATCAAAGCATAACATGAATTTGATCAACCTCATCTCCAAATAAAAAACAAACAGTAGTGAGAATCCTGGTAACAATTATATCGCTGACAAAATTACCTCTTTGGCTTGTTGTTTTGCTCGTTCTTCAAGTATTTTCTCCAAGCTCTGCTTCTCGCCCTCCAATCTAGCAACCATATTTTCACGCTCTTTAATGGCTTCCACAGCTTTAGCTGCTGCTTTTTCTGCCAAAATCTTCGCCCTCCTCTTCCTCCTCTCCTCCCTCTCTCGTTCACTTTCAGACTCAGAAGAGGAACCCGAATCTGAATCAGAATCAGATCCATCATCACTCATTGAAGAAGCAACTATCCTCAAATCATTTGATACAGAAGTTTTAGATCCAGCATTTGATTTACTATTCCCTCTCATACTACTTATCTGCTTATCAACATCATTCATTCTGATCTTCACATCAGACAATGCATCAACTTTCCCCGGCGCCATATATAACCGGCTACTCTTCTTTACATCATCATTTTCTTCATTTCCCTCATCTTGAGGTTTCACATCTTTCCCTTTCAAATTCTTCCGCTCAGCATGCATTTCAACACTCGAAGACCTCCCCGAGGAGCCAGACTCTTCCCCATCACCCGGCTTACTTCCACCATTTACCTTATTTCCCAATGCAATATCCGACCTCCGTGCAGACTTAAGCACACTACTATTAGCAACCTTCCTATTCCTATTCCCCAAACTGCCCCCCTGCCTCGTCTCATCCCTCTTAGGACTCCCCAAACTCGACGCCTTACTAGGCGTACCAAGCAGCTCGGTCCAATCACTATCAGTGAGCGTAGACTTAGGCTTTGAACTACTAAACGAATTATTTCTATTAAGAACGTTAACATTGGCGTCACTCTGCAATTTGCCTCTATAATCATTGTTCTCCACCGTTTTCTTCTTCAATTGATCCTTTAAAGACACAGAACCACTGCTTTTAGTTGGGACATCGACTTTCGGATCCTCAGATCGAGGCTTCTCGCCCTTGCCAAGCGATTCCGCCGCTTGTTGATCGATCTAAACCGTTGATTAAGCAAATTCAATTCGGACACAAATAGTAAAACAACATTAAAGTAAATTTTTTAAAAAAATTCTCGGGAAACAAACAGAGTGAATAAAAAATTGGAAGAAACGAGAAAGAGATATATCTCACCTGTTGAAGGAGGGTTTCAGCCACTTTAAGTTTGTTGGAGATCCAATGCGCCATATTTCTAGTTGATGAATTACAATACGACAAGCTGATTTATAAACTTACACATTTCGATTGAATTATACGTAAAAATAAAATAAAAAAATGGCCTTTATTTTTTCCTTTTGCTTTCGTTTAACCAAGAACGGTTCGCTGAAGAAGATGGAAGACGCTGCAGAGTATGTGCTAACGTCACGGCTAGGTGTCAGATAGGAGAGTTATCTACTATTTATGAAAATAAACCAAATTATTATAAGTGGTTTCTTTATATTTATATTTACCTATTTGTTTCTAAAATAATAAAATTGTCATTTAAAAAATAAAAATAAATAAATAAAAGAGCAAAGCTTTGTCGTTTTGGAGGCTGTGTTCTAACAAAAGTCACAGCAAGAGAGAAACTCGAGAGTACCGCGACTGTGACAGACCAACGGCTCTTGAAATCACAAGGGACTGTTTGGTTACGGAGTTTAAGCTGAAGCAGTGGGTCGGTCAACTTCAATGTGCTTCTCATTGGATTAGAATCCTGTTCTTTCCAATTTTCCTAATACTAATCCTCCTTTTATTTTAGCTTCGCTCGATATTGCACAATTTTCAAGATCTAAATCATTAAATTTTCCTAAAAGTAAAAACCCTTTTACAAAAAGTGAAAATATTTTATTTTTATCGAGTGTACAAAAATAATTTATCTATTAAAATACGTCTAAATTTTATATTATATAAATTTATATTTTAAATATTATATTAAATGAAGTAATTTTTTTATTTAATAAGATTTAAATTATATGTTGTGTTTTAGTTTAATTTATTTTATTTTATTTTAAAAATTAAAAAAATTTAATCTTATTTCAATTTTTTCTGTTTGAAGTTAGTTTAGGGAAGAATGAAACTATTTTTTATTTGATAATTTTAGTTTAATTTTAAAATTTTAACAATTAAATATAATTATTATTGTAAAATTATTTAAAAATTAATATTAACATATACAAAATATGCAAATCTCTTTTAGAATCACGTTCACATTTTGTTAAAATTAGAACTAATAATTTTCTATCCAAATACTTTGCCTTTCATGCATTGGGCTTTGAGTGGTAGGACAATGATTTTCATAGTTAATGGGCTCAAAAATATTCCAGTGGGTCATGGAGTGAAACATTACCGAGAAGAGATCAATAAAAATAAATAAATTCAGAATAAAAATATTATATTAATAAGTATCTATTAATTGCCCAATTTAATAACGAATGGACCACCCCAAATAAATCACAATAAGTCATAGGACAGAACCGTCATTGCACTCAAGGAGGCCTGGGGCTCTGCTAGTATTGTCTACCCTACACCACACGGTTGCCCTAGGTCTAGGTTTAGCTCATTGGATCTCCTCTCCTTTTTTCTAGAAAATTCACTATATTTAGCCTGCAATCACTTTCCTAGTGTGCCGGCTGGACTTCTCGTATTTGTTTCTGCCCTGTAACTTTGTTTGGTTGGACGGAAAATTGGTAGTTAATCTTATGCAGAGAAAAGCTTTCCCAATATATACAAATCTCAAGATGGAAATCTACTATCAACGATAGATTGCTATTATTCATGCACGAAATTTTCCCTCGAAACAAACAAGCTACGAGTTCTTTTTTTTTTTTATTGCTATGAACACCATGATTGATTCAACTGAGAAGAATTTCCTTTGTCAAATCAGTCATCAATACCATGAAAGGCAACCAGCAATTTGAGAAATAGAAAAGAATATAAATATGTGAAAGCTGCAGAAATTTCCTCTTCATTTCAATTTCAGCGATCATCGCAAGGTCATCATTCATCCTAGAAACATACATTGAAAGAGGAACAGAGAAAAAGAGGAGAGGGTAAAGATGCCATGTTATGTAACGCAAAGGAATAACTAAGCGCCTGATCTACGGCGCACAACCGCTGTTAATGGTAGTCGTCATCATCTTCCGAAACTCCTCAAAATTAACATTTCCATCGCCATCAGAATCCACCGACTTAATCATCCTCACACATTCTTCAACCGAACACTTCATTCCAAGCCTATTCAATACCAAATGCAACTCCGCCGCCGAAATCAATCCATTCTTGTCCTGATCGTAAAGATCAAACGCGTCATGAAGCTCGGCCTCGTCGGAAGCGCCGGATGACGATTTACAAAGCGTGGCGAACTCCGACAAATTGATGAAACCGTCCTTGTCGGTGTCAAGATCGTCCATTACACGCTCGAGCTCCTCCTCCGTGTAATTAGATCCCATAGATTTCAAAACGCCGGCGAGTTCCGTGACCGAGATCTTGCCATCCTTGTTGGCGTCGAACTGGTCGAAGATTCTCTTGAGCTCCTCCTCATTCGCAACGAAAACGGTTTGTTTGGGACCGGAGTCTAAGGTCGAGTTTGTTGCTGCCATTGCTTCCTTCTTTTTAATTCTTGGCTCGGAAAGAGAGAAATTGTTGGCGAACAGAAAAGTGAGAGGCGTGCGTTTATATGAATTATGCAAGCAGTGTATTCCGGAAAAGGGGAGTGGATTTCTGTTTATCAAACACGGTAGTCAAAACATCCGGGCCCACATAAAATATAAATTTTAATTATTAAAAAGAATCAACTTCATTGGTTAATGTGCCGACGGGACGAGACATGTGAGAAGTTCGTTGAAGCTCGAAAATAACGAGTACGAAACGATGCCGCGTGGCTGCAGAACTTGGACTTTGACGCGTTTTGAACACTGAAAATAGGAAAAGAAACTGATCCGTACTTGGTGCTTGGATAAATGATCTTGACTTTGACTGAAAAATTTTATTCCACTAATTAAAGTGTAAATATATTTTTAATTTATTTATTTTTATAAATAAAATTTCATTACATTCTTACTTATTTGATTTTTTAAATTTATTAAATATAAATTTTAAAATAAATAAATAATATTTTAATTAATATATTTATCATAAATATATAAATTAATTTTTAATAAATAAATTTTATAATTATTTATTATTTCATCTTAAATTTTTTAATTTATATTAAAAAATAAATTTATTATATTTTTAAATAATATTAATTAATAATATTATTAAAATTATAAAATCACTTCTTAAATTTACGAATAAATGATCATTTTGTATAACTATATTTTATATATTTACATGTACATGTAGTAAAATGTTAACATAACTTTAAAATTTATTATTGATATAAAATATTATTTATTTAAACATGCATTGATTTTATTATGGATATTTTGTAATAAGAAGTTATTTGGTGGATTTAAAAGTTTGAGTTTGTAATATTTGATTTTTATTTTAATAAATAATAAATTAACTCGAATATATTGGATTTAAATGGCAATTTGTTATAGTTATTATAATGTTTATAAATGGATGTTATAATGCAAGTTTAATTGATATTTAGTAGGGTATATAAAAAGAAAAAAGTAGGTTAAATTTATATTTGAGGGTTTTTAGGAGTGACTGAAGAATGAGAAGAGAGAAAAAAAAAAGGAAAAAAAGAAAGAAAGAAAGGAGAAAGAAGAGGAAAGGATGAAATGAGAAAAAAAATGATTTTTTTTTTTGTATTGGATAAAAGATTGTTCTCTCTATTTTTTAGTTATTCAACTCAAGTTGACATTTAAAGTTTATTTAAAAACAATTTTATTTTATTTATTTGTTGTATAAGATAATTTATATTTTAATGTATATAAATTTTGAATGTTCATTTTTATATTGTGTAAACTTATTTAGGTATTAAAAATTTGATTTAAAATTTAATTATTATAATTTTAAATATTATTAATTATGTATTATAGTATATATTCATTTTATATATTTTAAATTTTAATTTTTTTAGCCTTATGTATTATTGGGATGTGTTTCAATTTAATGAAATGCAATTTAAAGATACGTGGTGAGTGTTACGTATTAATTATCTAGGATTGGAGTATGACAATAATATTATAATTGTTAATATTTAAAGAATTTTTATATTACAATAATTGTATTATAAAATTTAAAAAATTTAATTTAAATTATTTTTAAAAATAATATAATAATATTATTAATTTTAAGTTAATTAAAATTTATATTATTAAAAATTTAAAATATAAATTAATAATTAATAAAAATAAATGAAAGAATAAAAAATAAAATAGGAACGAGTAATATAGGATTTTAATTATTAAGAATAAAAAATTAGGTATATATTTATTTTTTAATTAATAGACTTATAGTAAAAATAATATAGAAAGAAGGTAAATGTATTTTTCTACAAAATTTATAATTAAATAAAATTACTACAAATTTTATAAAATGTATTGGATAGAAACTCTATATAAATAATGAATAAAAATATTTATTTACTTGTTATTGATTTTATATAAATATTTATTAAATTAATATTAATTAAAATAATATTTTAATTTTTAATAATATATTTTAAAAAATATTAAATTATTATTTTTTTCCCTTTTAACACTCCCAAATAGCCTAAAATCAACTTTATATTTCGATATTTTTATATATATATAAAAAAAAAAACTCCTTGATTGGAAAGTCCAATTTCCAGCACTAAAACCCAATGGGCCACGTAAGCCCAAATTATATACAAGACAAGTCAGCCGTCTTGAAGAATAATTTTGAAATGTCTATCCCCGACAACTCTAAAAGCAGTGTGGTAATGCAGGGTAACTTCAGTGGAAGATGGTGGCTGCTGGCGGGCGCCGCCGTGGCGGCGGAAGAAACAGGCCTTGATTGGGTCTAGGGTCTAGACTGGAGCAGCTCATGATAAAAGGTAATCGGCCTCTGTTGGTTTGCAATTTTAGCTTTTTGTAGTTGCATGAATAATAGCGTTATGTGGACCCCACTTTGTAATTATTATTATTATTGGTTAATTATAAATTTTAAGTAAAATTAAATAAGATGACGGGGATGGTTAGCCAATAAATGAGGGATATTTAGAAAAAGGCATCTCTTAATTTGCCTATCGAGGCTTTAATTTATCGGCCGTGAATTACACTTATTTAAAATTTTAAATAAATTTATTAAATTTGTCAGTATTATATTATTATTTTATATTATATTATTATATTATTATCATCTATCTTATATTTTTAAAAAAATTAAAAATATTTATAATATATTATAACATAAAATTATTTGCTAATTATTTTTAATATATTTTTTTATATAATAACAGTTAATTTTGACTGAATTTAAAATAGATTTTTATGTCTATTTAAAAAAAATATATTAAATTTACGTTAAATTTAATAATAAATTTGATATTTTTTATTAAATTTACTAAAATAAATATTTAATATTTATTAAATTTACATAAATATTTATAAATTTTTTCATATTTTTATTTATGTTTATAATTTTTTTAATTAAAATAACAAAATTTTTGTATTAATTTTAAATAAAATTATTATTTACATAAAATATTAATTATATTTAATATAACATAAAATTTATTATAATTATTTAAAAAATTATATTATTATTTTTATAAATTTATATATAAAATATTAAATATTTAAAATAATAATTATTAAGATTATATATTTATTTTATTTAATTATACTTAATATCTGTTTATCATAATTTTTAATTAATAATAATTTATAAATTAATAAAAAAATCTTTATAAATATCAATAATAATTAATTCATCTCATCATTAATATTTTTATTGTTTGAATATTTATAATTTTAAATTTTATTAAAAAATTTAAAATTAATTACTTAAAAATATAATATTATAAAAAACTAAAAAATTAAATATTTACTACCGTCTATTTCAAATATTTGCGTACAAAACAATAAAATATAATACCCAAAATACCCTTTATTAAATGCTTTCACCCCACACGCATAAAGAGGAAAAGATGTTGAACTACAAAGACGTTTTAGCTGTCCACCACCTATTTCGGCATGTAGATTGATAAATCTTACAACTCCAATTTTCCTTCCGTGCCTTCTTCTTTTCAGTTTTCACCTCATTCATTAATCCACTCAAATTTTACCAAAACCATTATTAATTTGAAGTTCATCCAATCACGTTAGTTAATCATATCAGTGATCTAAATATCAGAGATGGAAATTCGATCAGGAGAACTCACCAAATGTCTCGTCCAATAAACCCAGAAATTAACTAGCATAATACATTGATAAGGAGTACATGAATACAACTAAGCACTACTTACTACTGCAAATGACCACAAACCCAGAAAATTAATACTATGGTGTAGTAATATAATGTAATATGATGGTATAATCTAACGATGATGCGGGCAGAAAGTGACCAAATAGTTGCTGCCTGTGCAGGTAGCAATACTTGTTGGATCATCGTAGGCATAGCTGTAAGCCCTGGGACAAGCAGCTTTGAAAATCCTGGAGTACGCAGTTGGTTTGCAGGTTTGAGGATTTCCGAAGCTACCAGTGCAGCAGTATCTTGGCGAGTTGAATGCAGAGCAAGCGCTTTTGCAGGCGACAACCCTTTTGTCTTTCGATCGGACTTGTAATCCCACCGGACACATCAAGTTCAGGTCGCTGACGCAGCCGGCGTAGCTGCATTTGCCGGATCCTTTGATGGGTGCGATGGCCATTGCTATGTTGTACCCGTCGACTAAGCTGACGTCGTAGAAATCTTGCTGTTTCCCGAGGGTGATTTCTGTAAGAGTGGCTGGTGGTGCGCCTCCCAGGCCGTTGCAAAAGAGAGATCCACCGCAGTCACCGGTGGCGCAACGACCGCGGCCCGAGGCATCAAAGACGCAGCCGTGGCGACCCCAGAAGCGGCCGGACCAGAGCGAAGGAAGGCGGAGGGAGAAGGCCTTGTTTCGTGGGAGCTTGAAGCCACCGCGGGCTAGCACAGGCTTGCCAGCGCTGGGCTGGATTCCAGGCCACACAGGATGCGCGCACTTGTTGTAGAATGTGATTGTTGTAGCTGAAACAAGTCGCAAAAGATGTGAACTTTACACAATATTACATAGCAAATGAAATAAAAAGACACTGTATAAAATATACCTTGAATGTGGGAAAACAGTAGGATAGGAAGCAAGACAGCGAGCAGACTTCTAAGCATTGCAGGCATGGTTGAAGCTTGAAGCGAGCAGAACAAGAGATCTTGAAGCAGTGGAAGAGAAAGCGTTCTCACACTTACCCGGTCTACTAAGCAAATTTAACCGTAATAGTGCTTTTATAGAACCAAAAAAGAGCTATGCAGCTAGCAAAGCAGAATTGTGCTGTTAGAAGTTTGATTATTTGCAGTGAAATTTACAATAAATAAAGTTCAAAAGTGGGCCTTGCAATAATGAATTGAAATTTCGGTACATCCTTTTTCTTGAGGGTAAAAAATTGAAATGGGTTCTCTTCTCTCGCCTCGGGTCTCTGTCAAAAACCTCTCATTTCAACGCTAGATTCGCAAAGAAATGCATAGAGAAAAGAGAAATATCATGAGCATATTATCATTTAGATCCCTAATTTCTCATTTTTTGAGTCATATGTATAGTTAAATGGCAGGAAAGTGGCTAGAATCCTAAAATTTTTTAAGGGCACGTTTAATTCTCTTTATTAAATAAAATAAATTTAATATAATTTAATTTTAAAAATTTAAATTAAATTTTTTAAAATATTTTAACAAACTCATGATAAAATAAAATATTAGTACTGAAAAAATAGAGTTAAAAATTTATTTGATAAAAATATAAAAAATATATATATATTTTTTTTTCATATTTTTATCCTTTAGTCATAGGTTTAAATGAACAGAATGAGAGACTTAAATGATATAAAAGGAAAATTTATGACCTTATTTGTGAAATCGTAAAATATAGGGACTGGTATGTTATTACAAAAAACAGTAGCATTAGACGTTGAGCAAAAGGGTTAAAAGGTAGCGAAGATGCCAAGATGCACAGCAGACGAGGATGTCAGAGAGGTGAGTGGGGAATAGGTTGTCTGCATCCAAAGAGAAAAGAGATGAGTGTAATCACATGGGAAAGGGAATCAATCACTTAATTTGGTGCCTCAAGACTCTGCAATCTGCGCCAATCTGTGCTCCCTCTCCTACTATTTTTTGCTCTCCTCGCAACAATGTTGTGCTGTGCTCCACTCATCAGCTGTATGCCTATCTTTTCAAACACCATTGCCCAATAATCTCCACTCTCATAGCCTCGTGCAGGGATACTAACACTAGAGTCCTCCTCTTTTCATATTCTTCGTGCTTAATAAAGGTTCTCTATTTTTAGATGATATACAATTTTGATAGAAGAAATTTTAGTTTTGATGTCAAAGGAGAGAGTGGAAGACGTTGATTGAAACTCAATGAGTAAAACCCCAAGACTTGATGCGTTTTTTTAATTAATTTTAATAATTTTAAAAATATTTTATTAATGAGTTGATGGGTGATATCTCTTTTTATATTTACTAGGATGACGGTAAATTGGGCATTTGAATATGAGTTGTGGATGTATATGATATAAATATAAAACTTGTATCTTTAATTGATAAAATGTAAAAATAAAGGGGGCTGGATGTTATTATATAAATCGTGTAATTTACGCTACAGGCTAATCATCAAACCGTACCGTTCCATAAACATAATTAAAGTTCTAATTTACGGGGCTGATTGCTTTTTCTGACATCTTGTGGGCCCGAAATAGAAAGGTGAAAATGAGATAAGCCACAGAGTAAGTATTTCACTTCTAACCCGGGTCACTGTCAAGGGTGACCCACGTAAGACTGTCATGGGGAGGAGAGATTCCCTTGGAATTGTTGTCGTGTAGTGAAATGTCTCAGGGACCTAAGTTTGCAAATATTAATAATTAATTTATTATTATAATATTATTAAAAATTAATGAAAGACGTGCACAAACGGACAAAACGACAGCGCATAGAGAAACCAGAAGTTCATGAGCTTCCCACATTAAAAACTGACTGCAGAGTAGAGTGATGCCTGTTTAATGGCTAAAATTGCAGGTAAGTTATGGTTTCAGACAAGAATAAGTAGTCAAACTTTGCAGGGCTATCATTACATGTCTTTCATATAGCATTATTGGCTTTCCTTAAAGGTTAAATCTAAAAGCTCAACTACATCAACGGTAATATTACAAGTCATTCATCTTTTGGTATATTTTTCAAATTCTCTAAAGTTGTTTGTGACGAAATGGGCTTTGCTATTCATTTCTATGCTCAGTGGGTTTCTGTTTTGTAATCGTTCTAAATGGGCTTTGCAGGCCCATTTAATGTTATGATTAGTGTAATTCTGCTTGTTGGGCCATCATTTAATATTAGCAGCCTCAATCTGTGATCCAACAAAGTTCTAAACGAGCTTACTTTAACATCTTTGGACATACTTGCCGAGACTGAAATTGAATTAAATCTTTAGATTGGCAAGGGTGATACTTGCCTAGTGATTGGAAAGGGATTTGTTTGTAAAAAGAGAATGCATGACATTCATATCTTATTGTTGGCAACTAAGTGCTTTGGTAGGTTAGAAACAAACTATCAATTCAATGTACTTAGCTTTGGGTTCAATGATATGAATACTGCTTATTATGTTACTATTTAATTTAAAAGTTTAAACCAATAAATAAGGGACTAAATAATAATATTAAGCTCTAACGATCCTAATTTATATAAAAGTTTGATATTAGATGGGTTTACTATGTAGACTAAACCAGACAAAAACAAAAGAGCAAAAGAATGTGGAAGGCCGATATCAAATAGGCTTGCCATATGACCAAATTTTTTTTTTTAAAAAAAAATGGAAAATACCAAAACTCAACACAATGGATGACTTAAACACAAAGCTAATTGATTAAACCATTTCTTATAACACATTAAGATATTACTTGACCCAAAAATTTAAGCTCATGGAGTAAACACCAAACTATAATATTAAGGTGTCATTTGTTGCCATTTGCAAATGGCAATATCTTCTGGACCCAAATATTTTTATTTTTTCAGGGCACATATAATTTATTCAACCATATTTTTTTTAAAAAAACCTTCTGATAATAGAGAAAGAGAATGATAGATCCAGGATTATTCATGGCTGTCCATACAAGTATAGCCCAAATTCTATTGCTACAAACGGCTGCATAACTCATTGATTAATTAAAGTGGGGGATTAAATTTGTTCAAGAATATCAACTTTTTTCTTTCTTTCTTTCTAGCTTTCTGACAGACAGACAAGGAGAGAGAAGAGCATTCATTCACATTCATTAATTCATTGGTTCATAATTTCATAAAAAAAAATACAGATATGATGACCTCATGATATATAAAGAGTGAAAAAGAATGGATGATGGATGAATGAAGATGTAGAAAGATCACATGATATATTTAACTAAGGTAAAAACTCTCTCTCACAAGCACATATATAAACTGGTCACCACCATGGCATGTGTCGGCAGCAACAGCAGCACCACCACCTGTCTGTCACCATTTGTCTACTATCTCCTTTAGGAGTTGTCAATTTTCTGCAGCCGCAGCAGTAGCATCAGCATCAGCAGAAGCAGCAGCAGCAGCAGCAGCGGTCTCTGGTCTCGCCTTCCTTCTGTGCTGTATGCCCTTAGCTCGGTCAATTCAACATCTGATGATCTCGCATGCCCATTTCCAAATTCTTCATTCTCTTTTCTATTGTTTTCGTACCTAACAACCACCCTACCCAATCTCTCTCACTCTTTTCCCATTTTCTATATTTCCTTCATTTTTCTTCGTTAATTTCTCTGATGAATTCATATAGTATTTATAAGAAAAACAAGTGAAGTTTCCTCCTGCCATTTTCTAGCATGCATGCATGCATCATGCATATATAAAAAAATTAGGTCAGATTTCGTATTTGTTCTACTTGAGAAGTGTTAAGACAAAACCCCATACTTTCTGGCGGTTTCTTCCCGCAATTTTTAGTCAAAGCCCATCAGTGAAAGCTCATGAACTTTGAGTCAAAGTAATAACTCTTAAATATTAAACACGAACAATGTGATTTTGTTTTTTAATAAATAAAAAATGATATTTTTATTTTTGGGAAAGACAAATAAACTTGTTAGGTTTGCATTGCACTGCAACTTGACTTCTCTTTACTTTGTATAGTTTTTAGAGATGAGGGTATCATCCCTCTCTTACTCCAAGGCAAAAACAGGAAAAAGGGAGAGTGCATGAAAGAGAGAAAGAAGAGGATCTCTTCTCTCAAAATCTTCTGATAATATTTCTTTTCTTGTGGCTGCCATTGCTGAGGAAGTACTTTCATATATCAGGAGGAGAAGGTGAAACAGAGAAGGAAAAAGCAAAGGGAAAGAGAGAAGAAAAGAAAGAGACAATGCGTATTTGTCTGTCTGAGGTACCGACATTGTTATCTTTTGTTTAGAAAAATTGATATGTTAAAAGCATTCATTGCATGCCATTCTTCCAAAAAGTTAAAGCAAAGTCGGCTGCAAATTCAAACTTGTTTCTCTAATTTGTACCCTCAGGTTTCAGATCTTTCAGACCTCACAGTGTCTCTCATCCTTCTTCAATAAGTCATGCAGTAATAGATGAGGACATATTACTTGTTAATTTTGTCAAGGTACAAAACAGAATAGACAGCAGGGGCAACCAGCTCTTAAAAGATTGATTTTTATCATATTTAATATTAAATTAAAAAATAAATAATAGTGCACAGTTAATTTTAAACTTAATACTCTAATTTTGAGTCAAAATTTAGAACTTCTTATAGGTGTTGGCCATGTCCAAAGAAATTATTTACGTGCATGTTATATGTTTTAAATTTTTGTTTGTTATTGTATAATTAATTAATTTTAAATTAAATATATATGTGTTTAACAAGATTTTATTTAATGATGTGGTATACTTGTCTTATTTAAAATTGATTTATATTTGTTTCTTGAAATTATAATTTTTTCTAATATAGGTCGGAATTAAAATATTTTTTTGTATTATTTAATTTTCTATCTTAAACAGTTCTTATGGGAGTATCAACTCAACAATTGATTCCATCAATTATTTCAAAGAAAATTTTAAATGAAATGAGCATACCATATAATTTATGTCTATTTACTGACACATGTTGCATATACATTTATTTATTTTTAAATTTATCCTTAGTAGTATCTCAAACACATCATATGTGGAACCAAAACAACTAGAACTTTGTTCATCTTGTATGTTTAGTTTAAAATGGAGTTATCAAGAAAGGAATTATAATAAAAAAACTAAAATATATTACATAATTTCTATAATTTTATTACAATTTACGTATATGAGAGCTTTTAATGATATCAAAGAATATAAATGATAATCTCTAAAAAATATTTTTTAAAAAAAGAAATCTTATGTGAGATTGTCTTTATTACTTCATATATAACTATCGCAAATGTTACTTATGTCTATTCTATCATTGAATTCAAAAGTATCTATATGTTATGAATTATTGGTTCTATGATTGTACAAAAATTATGTAAACCCCAAAATTCACTCTCTTAATCAAGGGATAATAACAACTTGAAAATTTTATCTTCTTCCATTTTACTCAAGTCATTCTTAGATTTTCATGCCCATTTGATAAAGAAAGAACATATTTTTTCTCCAAAGAAATAATGTACATGTTCATGTTAAAGAAAATTTAGTAAGATTGTCCAATATCTCACAGGATTTGGAGCTTCTGAAACAGATAAACAAGGAAAGATTTGAGAACAACCCTTAACAATCACTGAATACATTTAATTACCTCTCTCCTTTTGAATGATAGTTCTTTTTTGTCAGCCCTTGCACGATGACATACTTGTCTATTTCAAGTTAGCTATGCAAATTAACCACTGCCTATTGTCTCTGCCCAGAGTTGTCAGTCAGCATTTGATTTTTTCAAGAAATTGTTTGGTGCCATCGAAGTTATCCCAAAAGCAAATACAATAATTCTCAAATATTGGAAGTTTACAGCAAAGTAAGGCAACTGCTTCTTATAATTCTTGCCTTCTCGGTATTCAAAAAGCTTGAGAAGAGGGTGATGACATGAAGTCAAAAGGGAACATGTTGAACTCATCCCGAAATTGCAGAATGATTTTAATTAGGACATTTATTAAGTATTGTCTTAACATTCTTTCTTGTCCCTTTCAAATTCCAGAATCCAGAGGCAATAAATTTTACTGCTGCATCCACAACAGTTTTTACATGGACTAGACTTTCTTTAAAGATTTCAGTGACCCATTTTAGTGTCAAGGGATATCCTTTTACAAACGATTTTAAATGAAAATATTTTAATGACTAATAAGTGTCTGCATTCAGGGATAATATAGTTAGTATAAATGTATTGTGATAGAGTAAGAAGAATGTGGATCATTCATTATAAAATAATTAATATAAAAGTTGAAATTTCACTGTAATCTTGTGTTTCATTTGGGGCTCACAAGCTTTGAATTTGTCTGTACCTTTCCATTCATAATGCTATCTATATTCTATTGTGATTTTGATATATGTAACAAATTAAAACAACACTAATTAATAAGTCACTTCAACATCAAAGTCTTTCACATCAAAAACCTAATTCGGGTTCTTGTTTTTGCATCGGATTCGCACTTCAAATCCCTTTTTTCAGGCCTCTCCATTAATGGAATATTCCCAAGTCTCATTCTCTGATGTCGACATTAAAAACTCCTCTAATATTCTCTTTTATATATATATATATAGTACCAAGTCCACCGAATTTTGTTGCAGCAACAACAATGAAAACAGATCACAATTTCAACAAAATTACAAATCTAAATATAACTGGTAGATATTGTCATACATATTCAGCTAGCATTAGCAAAGTCAGCACTACTATTTAGTTCTTCAATGGAAGAAACTCAAAAAACTGGTAAGGAGTCAAGTTTGCATCAATGGCTGCTACGTCTGTCACCTTATCTGAATTGTTTCTGGTGCCGTCGCCGCTGCTGCTTCGAAGAGGAAACAGTTGAAGGGTTTGATCAGATTCTCCACAGCCATTCTCTTCACCACCGACAGCAGTGTTTAAGCAGTAGTTAAAGCCATGGCAATTTTCTCTGTAGGGTGAAAAAAAGAAACTCAGGTCATGAGTTTTAATGAGCTGTTTTTGGTCCATAGCTCTGACTGCTGCTGATTGATGATAATCAGTTGTGGTTTTAGTGGTACTAGTAGTAGTAGCGGTACTGAGTGTGCTCATGAGGTGGGTCGGAGGAGAAGGACAAGACAACTGCATCATTTGCCACGTGGCATTCCTATCCACATAGCTCCTTCTATGTTGTTGTAATTCTCCCGATTCATCATATTGGATCCATTCAGCCATAACTGCTTTTGTTGACCTTTGCACTGGTACAGCTGATTCCTGAAAATTAATTTTAAAATAAGAACATGCAAGAAAATGCAATCTAATTAATTACACAAGAATCTTTAGAAAAACCCTAATTTTGTTAGATTAATATTCAAATCAATGGACATATAGGCCGTACACATTAGAAGAAAAATCTAGCTAGGTTTAGCTCTGTCTTTTCAAAATCAGGGTGCGCATTACTATAGAATGTGTGAAGAGTGCTCAAATCACTGGCCTAAATGCTACGAATAAATCATAATAAGCACAAGACCCCAAAATAAAAAAAGGAAGAACCCAGCTAGTATAATAACAGCAGCCCAGACAGAAAGGAAGGAATGCAGCTTTTACACCCTTTTCATTTCCCAACAAACAAAGCTTTTGTTGCTTCTATCTTGAATTCACTCGCACACGCATATGCATACACAAATCATTCTTCTATGTAACCTTTAATCTATAACTTGTAATCATATGGTAATTATTAAGTGCTTAATTGCTTGCTGCTTGTTTGTGTTATGGGTTAAAGGGTAGAGGAATTCAAAGTTGAGATAAACATAAAAAGTAAAAGAGTAGTAGTGGTGTGTGTGTAGAGAAGAGACAAAGGAAGGAAGATGGAATATAGACCTCTTCTAGTGGACTGCAGTTTGTAGGGGCTGCCCAGTTCTTGGTCTGTTCAACTTCATAACCTGTCTTACTTGCCGCTGTAGACAAAAAGAAAAACAAAAAGAATATGACTTTACATCTCAACATACAACAAATCGTATAGAGAAACAAAAGCAACAACACACACCAAAAATCCCAACACAACAATTGGAATGGTAAAAAGTAAGACGTATCAGAACAGCCAAATTGCATTGGTAAAAGCCATTGTTAACAAAACAAAGACCTAGCTAGCCAGCTACCGTTGTCTCATGCTCTCTCTTTGTAGAATAATGAAAGATTTGGTTTTTAATAATATTTCTTACCTGGGCCTTTATGATTTCTTTCAAAGATTTCGACATCGTGATTATTGTTATTATTATTATGCTCACGATGGTGATAATCAGCAGCTGATTCCATCTGACGGCGGCGTTTTTGGCGTTCTCTTGCCTTGTGATTTTGAAACCAGTAGAAAACATTCTTTCCTTCAATCTTCCCATATCTGCGAAGCTGTGCAGTGATGTGCTGAATTTGCTCTGCCGATGGTGTTCGAGTGCCATGTCGGTATAACTCTTCAAGCGTTCTTAACTGCTCAGGAGTTGGATTCCACCTTGAGCTTACAACAACTGGTGGGGTATTGAAGTCTCTTTTGTTTTGATCGCCAAGATGAGACCCTTTTCATTGTACAAAAACATTGAAGGATTAATACACAGATTTAAACTTGAAAAAAGTATTAAAAGCAACAGAAAAGTGAACAGGAAAAGAAAACAAAAGATTACCAAGATGATGATTTAAGCCAAAGAAATCGGTGCCGTGGATTCTGCTCAGACAGGGAGGAGTTGCAGTTGAGGAATTATTTGTAGAAGGCACTGGTCTTGGAACAAGAGGCCTAAGTTTGCGGCCATTAAAGGAATCAGGCATGTTGAAATCACCACTATCGTTGTAACCTATCATCCACATTTTGAAAATTTTCTCTTTGAAATAGTAAATGGTGCTGAAAACTTGAACGGGGTTTAGTTGCAGAAACAGGAAATGGAAAATGACAAGATGGGGCTGAGCAAAGAGATTTAATTAATGGGTTGTGGTGATTCTCTCCTATTCCTTTGAAGGAAATGTGTAATGGGTTGAAGAAATGATGTTAAAGTAGAGAAAATGGGAAATATATATTGAATAAGCAAGCAGCATGCAAGTAAAAATTAAGGTGAGGAATGACAAAAGAACACAAAACTCTCACACTTTTTGAAACAAGCCTAAGCTATAATAGTAGTAGTAGACTAGCTAAGCTAGCCAGCTAGCAAGCCATATGTGTTTGAAAGAAAACTCAAAACCATAGCAATGGGGAAAGAGAAAGAGAAAGAAGAAAAATGGTGTTTATTTTGTTTTTGTTGTTGTTGTTGTTGGTGTAATATGAAACAAAGTAAGAAGACATGAAGTTGACTAGGGGCTAAATAGAGAAAAGTGTTGCTGTTGCTGTTGTTGTTGTTGTTGTTGTTGTGTGTTATAGGGTTAAGGGTTGTAGGTAAGCTAAGACAAAAAGCAAAAGAGAGTAAAGAAAAAAAAAGAGAGAGAGAAGGAGAAGGGAAGCGTGGAATTCTGGGAGGGGATTATCGGGAGAAGCAAATGAAAAACGACTTGACGATCATGAGGGTTATCATAAGCCTCATCAACCTCTCTCATTTATTGTTCTCTCTTCAATATGTCTCGTGCTTTTCACGCTTGTTCTAAATCCGAACTGCCCCTCTTCTCTACTCTACCTTTTTCTTTGTCTCTCCCTCCATATTTTCTTTGTAATGATCCAGTGTTTATCATCTATGTATGTCATGTGAGAATTGTCCTTGTATCTTTGTGAGCAAAACTTAACATATACAACCAATAATTTATAATTTAAAATAGTTGATAAAAAAATTTAAAACATGAAACATAAAAATTAAAATAATTAATATAAAATTTTAAAAAATATAATAAAAATTTAAAATAATTAATATAATAGTTAAAATTTTTGAATATAAATTATATAAATATATTAAAGATAATTTAAATTATTAATTATTAATTATACTACTAATTAAAAACTGCTTAAAAGTTAAGAATAGAATAGACAGAAGGGAATCTTAATCCATTCTATAATTATATGTATTCTTAGCATTCTTTCTTTCTTTTCTGTATGTATTGTCTCTTTGTCTCCACTTTACTCGAATATCTTCTTAGTCTTACACCCCTTTCTTACTCAACTTCTCATATACTATCTACCATCTAGCGTTAATTCATTGTCCTTAACGACAACATTAATCATGGTATTTATGTAAATTGTAGATAAAATTTTGATTTGGAAAGTCCATAAGTATGCTTATGATTTTGATATTATGTTTTTAATTCACAATTATTTTAAAATAAAATTATTTGAATATATTGTTAAGTATAAGTGACAGAGCAAATGTTAAAAAATTAAATAAAAATGAATGTTAATAAATATATTTTTAAAAAAATATTTTTAAAATAGGCACAAATCTAAAAATATATATAATACTAAAATTTAATAAGAAATTTGAAAATACAGTATATTATACCAAGCTTAACTAAGGAAATTTCAAAAATATAATGTCATAATAATAACCAAATTAACCAACACATAATTACAAGACTACTTTAGAACAAACATTGTTGATGGTAACCAGTGAATGATGTTACATTTTTGGGTGTGTGTGTGTGTATATATATAAGAATAACAGTGCTGTGACATTTGGATTCTTCCTTTTCTTGACATCTTTAAATTAACTAATGTCTTTATGTATGGATACGTGTACATAAATGCATATTGGGTTATGTCTTGTCCATATCTTTGTCCGTATTGTTCTGATATTTGTGAAGCAGAAGGAACCTCTATCACTAACCCTACAATCATACGATAGAGAGATCCAACATTTCTCATTATTATGGAATGATTTAATTCTAGAATTCATGTGGGTACCTCCTTCTTTGTCCTCCTTAGCATTTCTAACTTTGTCTTGAATTATTGTTTGATGATTACTGCCTAGTCCTTTCATATATAGTTTTTGTTTTAACCATTGCGTAGTTATGCTAGCATATTATACATTTGATAGTGTTATAAGATTATTTAAGTTTTGTTGATATTAAAATTATAAAAGCAAATAGTTAACTTATGTTAAAGCTAAGATTATATAAATATTTGGATGATAACAAGTAAATTTGTATTTTAATGAAAAACAATGATAAAACAGTCTTAAATTTTTAACTTAAACGAGTTTTTAAAGTGTGATTTTTATTGAATTAAAAAATAAATAATAGTGTACGATTGGTCTTAAATTTAAAACTTTAATTTTATATTAAAATTTGAAATTATTAATTTTTTGTGTGGACTATCTTATGAATTCCATTCGATAGTGATTATTTTGTGAAGATGGATATGAGATTATGGTGAAGAATGGTGATTAACTAAGAGAACATCCCATTAATAATTCTTTATGGGCTCTTAATGATATGTGTAACCTAAAGAGACATAGAGATTGATATGGGGATATGCTATTTGAACCCTAAAATTTTAATGCCAACCAATTATAGGCATGAGTTGACTTGTTCTAACATAAGTTAATTCTTTATATTATTCATGTACAATTAAATATATATATATATATATATAAAATTGGACCATTTGGCTCTTTCCTACAAGTGTAAGTAGAATGGCATTGACAAGTGAAGATGCATTCTTCTATTGTAATCCTATTAAGCCGGCGATCCCAAATCAAACCATTACATTTGTCAAATATTCCACACAACAAAACAGCACACTAATTGACATATTTCTCCCACACCAGCCGGTCATTTTTCCACCATCCGATCAAAACCATCAAATTTAATCCTCACCATTCATTTGTTTCCCTTCATGTCCATAAGTTTGCTAGATAAATACCTTTCTGCCTCCTAGCTTTTCATTCAAGCCCTTTTGAGGGAGAGAGAGATCACTGGCTGTTTCTTCTTTTACCCTTTGGTGGCAATCTTCTATCAAGCCAAAATGCGCGAAATTCTTCACATTCAAGGAGGGCAATGTGGGAATCAAATTGGATCAAAATTTTGGGAGGTGGTTTGTGATGAACACGGCATTGATCCCACCGGCCGGTACGTCGGAAATTGTGATTTACAGCTAGAGAGAGTGAATGTGTATTACAATGAGGCTGCTAATGGCCGGTACGTACCACGGGCCGTGCTTATGGATCTTGAACCGGGGACTATGGACAGCGTTAGGACCGGCCCTTATGGTCAGATTTTTCGGCCTGATAACTTCGTTTTCGGACAATCTGGGGCCGGAAACAATTGGGCCAAGGGCCATTACACCGAGGGCGCTGAGCTTATTGATTCGGTTCTCGACGTTGTCAGGAAAGAAGCTGAGAATTGTGACTGCATGCAAGGTAGTTAAAATCTTTCTTAATCTGAAAAATTTTGTTACGTTTCCATAATGTTACAGATTAGGGTTTTCTTCATTTGAATATTTTGTTTAATGGTGCAGGATTTCAAGTGTGTCATTCGCTTGGGGGTGGGACTGGATCTGGAATGGGAACTCTGCTGATATCAAAGATAAGAGAAGAATTTCCAGACAGAATGATGCTGACATTTTCTGTGTTTCCATCTCCAAAAGTATCAGACACAGTCGTAGAACCCTACAATGCAACCCTTTCTGTTCATCAGTTGGTAGAAAATGCTGATGAATGTATGGTTCTTGACAATGAAGCTCTGTACGATATCTGCTTAAGGACTCTCAAGCTCACCACACCCAGCTGTAAGTATAACAATAAACATTGATCCCATTTCCAAAAACGAGTGGTTTAATAATCTTTGTTGATTGCAGTTGGGGACTTGAATCATCTAATTTCAGCAACAATGAGTGGCGTAACATGTTGCTTGCGATTTCCGGGACAGCTTAACTCTGATCTTAGGAAGCTGGCTGTGAACTTGATCCCATTTCCAAGGCTTCACTTCTTCATGGTGGGATTTGCTCCTCTAACATCAAGAGGATCGCAGCAATACCGCTCGCTCTCTGTCCCAGAATTAACGCAACAAATGTGGGACGCCAAGAACATGATGTGCGCAGCCGATCCTCGCCACGGCCGTTATCTCACGGCATCAGCAATGTTCAGAGGCAAAATGAGCACGAAAGAAGTAGATGAACAAATGATCAATGTGCAGAACAAGAACTCTTCATACTTCGTCGAATGGATTCCAAACAATGTGAAATCAAGTGTTTGTGATATCCCACCAAGAGGTCTTTCAATGTCGTCTACATTCGTTGGAAACTCAACTTCTATACAGGAAATGTTTCGGAGAGTGAGCGAGCAGTTCACAGCAATGTTCCGGAGGAAAGCTTTCTTGCATTGGTACACAGGTGAAGGAATGGATGAAATGGAGTTCACTGAAGCAGAGAGTAATATGAACGATCTTGTTGCAGAATATCAGCAGTATCAGGATGCTACGGTAGATGAAGATGTTGATTATGAAGAGGAAGAAGTCGGCACCGAGAATTGAAGGTGCTCGACGAATTTGCTTCTGAGAATGTTTCAAGCAGTAATTAGACAGTACTAGAATCAAATTCTGCCTTTCTTTTTTTTAATTTTATTTGTGGAGTCAATATTGGGCGCTTTGCTTTATTTCCTAAGATGCTATTAACATTGTAAAGCACTGTCTAAGCAAAGCCACTCTGGAAGTTGGGCCTTTTTATCAATGTAGTATTTTGGTTGTTGACTTGCTATATTTGATGATGAAGCAAGTTTGGAATGGCAGAGGATTGAAGATCCAAGATTGGTTACTCAATCAAACAATCAACCAAGAATTCTTCTTTCTCAAAACATGAATCATCTAATAATTATTTCTTTATTAATTGAGTTAATTAGTATTTACATAAATTATTTCATTAATTTTTTAATAAAACTTATCGATTTCACACACATACACACATGCATATATATAGTTTTCATACACACACAGATAGATAATTATCATAAGCTCTACCACTAATATAATTTAATTGTAAGAAACAAAATAGTCAATTTTAAGACTAAAATTTTAAGTTATAAATTTAGTATTTTTACAAATTAAGTTACAAGTTGAACGCTATCAGTGCTAATATTTTTATTTATTTATTTTCCCCACTTATTGTATTAGACATTTAAATAAATGCAGTTCCTAAGACACTGATAAATAAAAATAAAAAATAAAAGACCAATTTTTTTTTTTTTCATTGTCGCATGTGGGCTTGCCTAACCATTGATGAGCTAATGGATTTGTTCCAAGGTGGGCTCTGTAAGGGAGTCGATTTGTGTATCCATTTGCCTTTTGTATTATTTGCGAATTGCTTCACATTGTGCACGTGTCAGTATATGACTGCCGTCCAGTGATATAGTTACATGATTCATGTGCCCCACGCATGAGAAATTTTCTTTTGCATGACAACAAAAATATCAAAGTCCTTGTCCTTTTCCCACTTCTATGGTTCTTAATTTTCCTCTCCTCTTTGTACATTAAATCAATAATTAATGAAAATATCACTGTTCTTGTTAAGCTGCTAGAGGTGTCTGTGAATTCAAGGAACTGGAAACAAAATATCAGTTCAATTTGTAGATTTTTAAGATTCAACCATGGCTTACAAGTATCCCACAAAACCAATTTGGAAGATAGTTAAAAATGACTCTACTTCCTCAATTTCAAGCAACTTTAACAACACATCCAAGCTCATCTTCTTCTCCAATGTTTCAAATCAACACAGCAGAAGACTCCATTTTACCAGTTTCTCCATGGAACCCTCTTCTACTTCTCCTTGTTCTACCTCTCAATCAAATACTTTGATGACACACATAACAGACAAGAAATCTGCAAGGAATGCAGAAAACAATGGTGGGTTTTTCTCAGTTGTGCAAAATGATGAGTCCATTGCTCTTGAAAAGAAGAAGGAGAATGCTGAAGCCACTTCAAAGAGTGTTCAGATTATAAAAAAGCGGCCTTTTTGGAGAAGGGTTTTGTTTGCATCCAAGAAGATTAAAAGTCTTCTCTTGCTGAATGTTATCACTATTGTTTATGGTATGTCGCTTCATTCCTTGTTCTATAAATTAAAAAAAAAAAAGATGCAGGACATCTTTGTTATGATCAATTTGACAGAGATGAAGGAATTTGATAAGCTTAGAAAGTTCTGTAATGGTTATCTTGTGATGCTACCCATTTAGCAGATTAGAATTATATGAAAATCAATGATATCATAGGATTGTATCTATTTCAGCTGTGGTGAGAGTGCTTGAGAGAAATAACTCAATGTCCTGAGAAAATTGCGTAGTGGGTTTCTTTGTTGTGAGGTGTGAATAATTTGGTATGTTAATTTGGATAAGTTTTAGAGATGGTTTTGAGTAAAAACATGAGCGAGTATGTTTGCCCTGAGCTTACTTGATTCATGCTTGTTAATTTGTTGCTTACTTCACCCACGATAGTTAGTATTATTTCTATGACAAATTTGATATCCGTAGAAATTGTTTGACACATGTCAGATAAAATTTTATACAGAAGCTAAGTTGGTAATAGATTTGATTTCTACCATAATAATGAATGCTATGATCAGCAGTGCTAAATGAAGAGGAGATAGATTGGTATGATAAAGATTCTTATATGTTATCCGTTTTGATTATAATTCTTATAATCAGAAGTAATTCCACTACTCAGATATCTCAATGAATGGTTCAGATTATTCACATGAATTGTTTGTATGAGTCATTTTGTGAATTGGAGCAAGTAAAGATGTCAATAATAGCCATTTTGTATGACTCATTAAGAATTTTTTCCTTGATCATATCTTAGTTTGCAACAAATCCAAATATGAAATGTTCATTAGCATATTATTGGTTCAAATTGCAGCCAGCGACATTCCAATTTTGAAAGCTGTTGAAGAGTTCATGGATCCGGCAGCCTTTTGTGCCGTGCGATTTATCATGTCAGCCATCCCATTTTTGCCATTTGTCTTCCAGGCACGAGATGATGTTAAGACACGTAATGCAGGGATAGAGCTTGGATTGTGGATCAGTTTAGGGTACTTTGTTGAGGCACTTGGACTGCTTACCTCTGATGCTGGGCGTGCATCGTTTATTTCTTTGTTTACGGTAAGCTTTGTATTTTTACTCTGTACACGTATATGTTTTCTGTAATTAGTAAAAAAAATGCATATATATTTCACCTCAACAGAATATTGACATTGAGAATAGTTCCATGAACCATCTCAATCCTAAAATGCATACAAGTTTTGATGCTTTTCAACAACTAATTTCTGTAATTATCCAAGATTATAATGAAAATTGTGGAAAGAGTTATGTAAGATATAAAGAAAACAATGAATGTAGGCAGGCAAATTTTATGTCTCTCACGAGGATGAAGTTAGATCACGTGCAAAACACCACTGTTGGAAACCTGTTCTAATGTGAGGAATACCAGCTAATAACCTTCTTATACCATCATAACGACATGTACCCATCCTACATGATCAAAACTCTTCCCCATTCCACTCTCCCACTTGAAACATGCAAGTTTGCAACTAAAATTATAGTATACCATCAGAATGCAAGCACATTTAGAAGGAATTGTTGCTGATTTTCACAGGTAATCGTAGTGCCATTGCTTGATGGCATGTTAGGAGCCATAATACCTGCCCGTACCTGGTTTGGAGTTTTAATGTCTGCCCTAGGGGTTGGTATGCTGGAATGCAGTGGATCTCCACCAAATGTAAGCATTATATGATATTCTGTCAGCATTTTTGAATGCTTTTGATCTTTCTTAATACTATGGAAGGTGATGGAATCACTTACACAAGAAAAAAAAAAAAAAAAAAAAATTCCGTCATATCATCACAATCCACTAATTACAGGATAGTCCTCTCTTTATTTCACCCTATTCAACTCTTTTTTAGGTTGGAGATCTTTTGAACTTTTTGAGTGCAATATTTTTTGGAATTCACATGCTCCGAACTGAGCGTGTTTCGAGAAGCACAAAGAAAGAGAACTTCTTAGCCCTTCTTGGATATGAGGTTGTTTATCTCACTCTGAATGAAACTACCTTCAATTTACTTATGCTGCTTCTGTAGATATTTGGAATTTCAAATTTTAAATGTTGCATGAGAATAATTTATGGTTTCCTTTAGGTTTGTGTTGTTGCTCTGTTATCTGCGATGTGGGTTCTAGTTGGAGGCTGGTTTGATATCAACCAAGATTTTGATCAATCATCGTGGACATGGACTGTGCTATGGGACTGGATGGTTGCATTTCCATGGGTACCTGCACTTTACACTGGCGTATTCTCAACCGGAATATGCTTATGGATAGAGGTAAGCTCAATTCATTCAGTACCTCATCACCACATGGAAGTTTGTTTGGAAATGATCCTGCTAGATTTGAAGCTAAAATGATTTCTATGTACCATCTTGGTTGCTTCTACCTTTTATTCGTTATAGATCTTGCAAATAGAACAATAGTTTGAAATCAAATGCAGGGCCATGAACTTTTCCTATGAAATTGCAAGGGTAACAATGTATTTTACACACCACAACTATTTATAACTTCTTTGTCAAAGAACCAATTGAGCATAGAAATCCAAGGACATCTCTTTGGAAGCAGCAAATTCTAACACCAGCAAACTTTGATTAAATGTGGTTCTAGATGCACCATTTCTTTTGGAAACTTGTTTTCAGTTCTTTATTATTAGTTCAGACGAGCAGTATGATATCAGTTTAGTTCTTCATACAGATTGTGTTTGTCATTACAGATTGCTGCCATGCGAGATGTTTCGGCAACAGAAACAGCCATAATCTATGGGATGGAACCACTCTGGGGTGCTGGTTTCGCATGGTTTCTCCTCGGTGAAAGGTGGGGTACAGCCGGATGGATTGGAGCTGCTCTTGTGCTTGGTAAATGCTTTATCTTGCCATTTCCGTTCATTTCTTTATTACCAGTTCTAAACATGACAAAATGTTGAGTGCACACACTACCATTTTAAACACAAATCACAGTTTGGTCCTTGATGGCCCTGAATTTGGAAAGGAAGAACAAACGTCCTAGTTAGAAAACTGTATTAAGTGGGAACAGAATCAACATAAAACAATTCGGCCAAAAAAAGGTAGTAGTATCAAAACGCACCCATGGACTAAAACTAGTCGACGACATCTTATGGTAGGTGGAAGCTTGTTGGTGCAGATGTATAGATCCTCCTCCCCAAACAAATCTCTAGAGGCCGAAGAATGTAAACAGAAAGGTAATCTTCTGCTGATTCCAGAACTGGATAAGCAAAAACTGCAAAATACTCTTCCCACTTCGCCAATTGTTGTCCATTCCAAAAAGAATGTGACAGACATGTTGAAGTGATTCTTTTCACTTATATTTGCAAGTGTATATATACATACACGACTATACCCGATAAATATTGTATATGAAGTTAGCAATAAAAGGTTTTCGGAAATGAAATAGTGTGTATGATTCTCTCCGGATATTGCAAACCGCCATCAAGATTTTGAGAAAGCCCTGTCCTGTGGCCATTCTTGTACAATCTGAGTGCAGCAAGATTGTCCCCTGCTTCAATAGTAAAATGATTCAAGAACCGTATAATTCAGCTCAATTTTGATTAACTAAATATCATATCTGAAAACTAGCACTTTATGCAGTTTTATGTAAATTCAGTAACGGTTAAGGGCAAGTTGGTGAGATTACTATGGCATGCTTCCATGAAGGGAAAATAATTTAGAGGAAATAATTTTGTACAATATATTTTCTATTTTCAACACTGGAGTTTTACAAATCACTTGGCCAAGCACACCTTTGTCGTAAATTTTATGTTATAATTTTTTTTTTGGGTAAAGAAAAAGGAAAAAGAAGTAACTGAGCAGTTAATCATCGCTCAAGAATTAAACTTCATTCGGTATTGAGGCATGATGAGCAATTGATTATTACACAAGAATTAGATTTTGTTTGATATTGAAGTGTGATGACTTATTGATATTGCAACATTAGATAGTATCTATCAAAGTCAAAAATAAGTGAATTTCATTAAAAATTAGTATTATTAAATTTTTATTTTTTTTTGGTTACTTTTCTTTTGAAGTAAAGTGAATTTAACGCAAAACTAAATAAAACCTTTATTATATCACTCAAGCTATTTGTCTAAGGCAAAACTAAATGAAGCCTTTATTATATCACTCAAGCTATTTGTATGAGAGTTAATAGCACTGGAATATCCTCAATTGTAGAAGAAAAACATACACTAGGAGGCTAGTGAAGATCAGGAAATAGACGAGAAGATTACTTAAACTGGTAATGTTTATGCTGTTAAAATAATTGCATAAACCAAGCTGAAATAGTTTATGACCATGTCATCAACATACTAACTTGCTTCACGGTCACTTGACATTATTTGGAGACTTCCCATCTCCATGTTGACAGCAACAAGAGAAAAAACGAACTCATTGGTTTCACTGAAGACATATATATTATCATTACTACCAGCAAGAATCAAAATCTGCTTCCGTCATTCATCGATACGAAAGGAAGAATAATTGTATTATTGAAGGAAAAGGATATTTTTATTGAGACATCAACTAGGGAAGGATAATCTTAGTTCAGACATAAGTTCACTGGAAACAAATGATCACCACGAGAGTTTGTTTAAGATTGAAGATAAAAGGGTACATAAATAAAGATAAATCTCATAATTAAAGGTGAGATATCACTTTTTCTTGGCAATGAACAGGCCCCATCTCTGCTCGCCAGATGAACTCCTGATCAGCTTTGCTCTCCATCCACCAACAATATCATTGTAGTCTTGCTGTATGTCAATTTATAAAAAAGAATGAGCACTTAAGAAAGTAAAGAACAATCGAATCATTTGAGGAATGAAATGTAAATGACATAAACATGCACCTCAGAAAAGTCTTGGATGAATGCATCCTTGTCCTTCTCAACAGCATTTAGTTCCCGTTGCAGAACTTGTATGAACTGGGTCATCATAAAAAGAAAAGCTTGTTAGACTTAGACTTAGGCCCGAATAATATACATTAGACAAATATACATGCAACATGAAGATTTATTTGAACCTGATCAGTACGATCCTCAGCAATAACATCAACAAAACCAGCATCTCTAAGCATCTGCAAACAGAAACAGAACAATGAGCTTGGTATGTCACAAAATGTGCACAAATAAGACAGGAAAAAATGAAAAATACAAAACTATCTAAATGTAAATCTACCTGTCCATATTCTTTTATGTCATGGAGATCATATCCTCTCTGCTTGATATACTCGGCAAATTCTGATGATGGAGTTCCAGAACTTCTGCAGTAATCACTAATGAGAACTTTACCTCCCGGCTTCAACCATTTGAAGAAAGATTTGAACAGTGCCAGTTTGTCCTGAAAAATTGTTCAAGATAGATTTATTATATCGAATCTCTTTCAATGAGACAGAGATCAAAGCATTTCATAAACCATACGTGAGATTTTTTCAAATGAAGTGCCTGTGTGATTTTAAAGGTAAAGATGCTACAAGAAGTCAATAATAGGTGCTGGTCCTATCAAAAAAGGATCCCATGAACATGTTCAGCTTTGGTCCTACAATTTTAATATTCTTATTTGGGCATAAAGTACCCACACACAAGAATTCATCCGAGGATTATGCACATTTGTCTCCTCCTAAAGAAGCTAGCGGAATGCAACAAATATCTACCAAGGAAATTGTTAATGAAAAGAGGAATCATGTATGACTTAGATGTAGTTCAACCTTTCCCATAGTTTTGTTCAAGGGAATAATTAAAAAGAAAAGTATGAGGATACTTAAGTGTTCCAAATGAAGGAAATAATCTAGTCAAAACAGATGTTATCTTACTTGAATGTGTAGAATTGTGTCACGGCTGTAGATCACATCAAATGTGTTGTCAGGATATGTTTTCTTGGTGCAATCAGCTACTTCAAATTCGACTGAACATTTGAGTCCAATAGCTCGTTCAAGAGCAAAAGAAATCATATTTATGGAGAGATCAATTCCAACAACATGAACATCGAACTCATGAGCCATGAAAAAGTCACCCCCACCGATGCCACAGCCAACATCTAGGACTTTCTGGCCAGGCTTGAGATCCAGCTTTTTCACAAATTCTTTTGTTGTATCTGCTCAGAAAAAGGTCCACTGGCAAATCAAGAAATATACTAAGCAAACATAATATATTGACAGCTTATGTGTATATTTTCTTTTTGAAAGGGGAAAAAAAGGCACCACATAGTTAAATTGTACATGATATCCAGAGAGAAGCAATCATACATCATATCAAACATCAACTTTTTATTTTGTTTGAACTACTTTAGTTATTTAATTTTAAAACAATTGTGAAAAATAACTTCAATGCACATACTGCATGAAAATGATATTTCCTTTTACCATCATTTCTACAGGTTCCACTCAGTAAAAAGAAGCTTAACTAATGTTCTGGTCCAAGAGGCATACCAATTCCTCCCGTGCTTACAAAACCTTGTCCAAAGACGCGTTCGTAACGTAAGATGCCATTAAGCTTATACTGGACATTATCCAAGAACTGCTGGAACCCCCTATCATTCTGAGAATTGACTTTTTGCCAGATCCAGCAAATCTGAATTAAACAACATTGAATGCAGAACATGTTAAAAAATGATTCTAAATGAGACTCAGAAAAAATAACTGAAAATTCATTAGGGCTTTGTTAGGGATAGAGGTGCTGTGGCATGAAATCACAACAGAAGCACAACAGTCCCAAACTAGGTCTAGGTTAAATTTATTGCCTGATTTTGGTTCTTTTTGTTTCTCACATATGCTCCAATGCATTTGCAGCCAACCAGAGAGAGCTCGAAGGAGTTTCCTGAACCATCATGTGCATAACATTCTTTAAAGACCTGCAGTATAATGGAAATCAGCACCAAATATTTGCACAAAACTGAACAAACTATGAGAGGCAGAAAACTGCAGGGAAGGGGCAGGAGCCAGCCAACAATGACGAGCAAAACATTAGAGATTGTATTAGATATCTACTAGATAGAGATAATCCATAATTATAGTAATTATTTAAGAACATGACTAGATATGTTTCAAATAATTATAATTTCTATAACTAGAAACAGAACTACATGCGGAGATTTGAAGAAGAAATAAACAGAGTTCAATTTAGTTTTAAGACAGAACGAAATCACACTCAAAGCAGGTTAACTTAGATACAGTCTAACCTCAATGAGACTTGACAAGTTTATCTAACATGTATTTTCTGCTTTCCTCCATCTGGTCACTATGTTTAGTATGCAGATACATGAAGTATGGTTCCTATTTTGTTGTCAGGTCATTATTTCACACATATGTTGAAAATTTTCAAAATTACAATTTGTAGCAGAAAATACGAACAATGATGATAATCTCTGCAATGCTTTTTCAGTAACAAAGTGAGTTCTTCAATGGCACATATCAAATCAAGATAAAAGTTAAAAGGTAAACCTTTGTATAATATCGGGGTTCACGATAGTGGGTTGGGTTGTGTTTTCGCTTGCTGTCTCCAGATTGATGAAAACAAGACTCCCTGAAGAAGACATACCCGCCGACCTTTAACCATTTAACCATCCTTTCTGCTAAATTTTCCACCTGCATTACATGGACAAAAGTTTCAGCATGAAATATAGTGGATACTTCAGAAGAGAGGAAGATATAGAAAAGAAAAAGATGACCGAAACTTGTGACTCCAAGTCAATGGGGAAACAACTATTGAAAATTAAAGCAAACAGAAGCAATTCAATATGCACATGCAACCACTAAAAATGTAAAAGAAAGAAGAAAGAAAAAAACCACAATGATTACCAGTAATTTTGTTTCCAAATGATGTGGCATTGGACTTGGAACTGTCACATCACTATACACATTATTACACAATCTATTTGACAATGCCAAATCAGTTGCTTCAAAAAGGATAAAAACAATACTGATGGATATAATGCATCCAGAATTATTATACAAAAGCTGCGGGACTAAAAGTTAGCTTCCATGTTATGAAATTGCTTTAGAAATCAAGTTATTTGTTCTTCAATACTTTACCATAAGCCATATCATAAGATCTTACTATTGCACTAGTATTTCCTTTGTATTCATCCCCACTGTCAACAAAGCATAAAATTAAGTCCACATTGCCTTGCATGCTAACAGTTAACAAAGGAACAGGTTAAGCAACAGATGATGACCTCTTTATCATTAAGATACATCAGTAGCCAATTTGAAAAAATTAAGTCCACTGATCCCTCTGTAAAATTAACGTCTGGGGATGTGACATCAGCGCACATGAATTTGACATTCTTGTAATGCGCATTCAATTCCTCATTCTGCAGGCAAGAAATTGAAAAAAGTAATATCAGACCAGCTCCACACATTGATAACATGATTTTTTTTCTTTATTTAAAACATACTATCAAGGTACAGAAGATCCCTCACCTTCTTTATTACACTCTCGATGAAGTCCACGGCTATAACTTGACCAGCCTTCTGAGCTAATTCACCAGTAAATCGACCAATTCCGGCTCCAAATTCCAAAACTGTTTTTCCCTCGTATGATGGAAGTAGAGAAAGCACCTGTATGCACAAGTGAGTTTAAGTTTCTGAAATTCAACATTTGCAACAACAAAAGTATTTGTGCCTCAACAGTGACAAGAAAAATGAAAAACAAATTTAAAAAGGTGGTAGTAGAAATGCTGCTCGGCTTCACAAGCAAAGAGAACTAATGCAACACTGAAAATAGTTTTAAGTTGTATACATAAAACCATAAAATCAAAACCAGAGTAAAGACACGATTAAAGATCACCCAAAAATAAAAACATAAAAGCAAAGAAATTCTTCATTCCTAAAGGTTCTATTCATAGAATATTTCCCCAGATCTACCAAAATAAATGGGAAAAAAGTTGCAAAGCAGATTGTTCAAGGAACAGAAATGAGATTTGACAGTGGGAAAACACTTAGCAAGACTGCTGAAAACAATCAGATACAGCAGGCAAATTTCCCGCACACCCACAGAAGAAAATAACATGGATAAAACTTTCAAAACGAGATTAACAAGAATAACACTCAAAGAGAAATGAGTTTATTGCAGACATACTGAAGAGTAGTAGAAAAAAAAAAAAGAAAGGAAATCTGAATGCGCAAATCTTCTGAAGATTAACATGACAATTAAAATTTTTGTCAACTGACAATCCTAACAAAAATCCTCACACAATTTTAAAAAAAAAATAAAAATTAAAAACTGAGACTAAAGTGTGAGTTACATGCAACTTGAGGACAACACAAAAAAGAAGACATCAAGATTGAGATGTCAACTTCGTGACTACTGGAAAGAAGTTACAAAAATCATTATTAAATATCAAGTAAACGACGAGGTTTTCATTTCCACTTTTCAGATCTGATATCAGCTTTATTCGATAATGACAATAATAATTCTGTCTCAATTCTACACCAAGCATCCATTAAAGAGGAAGCTGTAGAATATTTCAAAAATCATACCATACAGTTTCGTTGTTAGAGCTAAGTATTACGTCACAAAATATCAATGCAAGTTATTACTGTTAACAATATACATGTCTTAGCAGCAATAAAACATCAACATTCACGTACTAGTTGAATGATAATCATTTGCATAGAGTGAAGCAAGGAATGAAGAGAAAATTACTTCAGGACGCTCTTCTTTGTCGAGATCAGAGGCTCTGGAATCAAGCATCATAGCTTCCACGGTTAAATTCGCAGAGTGTTCCATCCAGTAGTTCTTCTGAATCTCACGTTCACCTGCCAGCCATTTCCACAATTTTCAGATCCATTTCTCAAAAACAATACAACCATGAAACAGTAATTTAATTAATTTACAAGCATTCAGCGCATTCACCTTGAACAGCCATTGCAACAGTCAATTAGAGAGACAGCAAAAAGAAACAAAATGCAAGAGCTTCTTCTGTTATTTGTTTTTAGATTGATTTTAGTTTTCAGATCAAGAATGAAACAAATTTAAAGCTAAAATCCCTCAACAGCTAGTCGAGATCTAGAAAAACTCCTGGATCTACGGTTATGGCCTCTCCCTCTTTGCTGCATCACACAATGACGCAAAACGCAACGAAGAAATAACTGAAACGCTCTGTTACTCTTGCTCGGCAAAATTGTAGCTATTTATAGTCGGTTGAGGAGGCGTTTGTATCTGAATTGGCTTTTCCTTTTTCGTACGCTGCGAACGGCAAGTGGAGCGAATCTGGCGGACCAAATGCTGCAATCATATTACGCCACGTGCTGATGCGTTTCATTTCACCCCAGTAATTAATATCATCTTTTTTGGTTGCTAAAGCAAGGTCTGAATCACGTGTGGTCCTGACTACAACAAAAATATAAGACGACGAATATGATAGGTTGGATCTCAATCTCCGAATCATGTGTGGCCCCTCTTGTGATCAAGGATACCATCAGCGTTTGCCGCAGATTAATTATATACTAATTAATTGTTTTGTCCGAGGCGACAAGCGTGAGTCATGAGCATGGTTGTGTCTGTAAACTTTAACTAAATTTGTAAATTTATAGTAAATATTTTTCAAAAATTAATAATTATAATAAAATATTAAATTTAAATTTATTTATACAAACTGATCCAACAACACTATAACATTATCAAATGTCTAATAATTTTATTTTAAAACCAGTGATTCACGGCACCTCAATCTCAAAAACATTTACGATAACTCGTGACATTCAAAATGAAGATAAGCCGAGAATGTTTCTCACCATGAGTAGTAGCCATAGATAGCTAAAAGGCAAAAGCTTTTTTGGCAGAGAAAGGGAGAAGTGGTGTTATTTTAGATGTGATAAAGAATACAAAGAGAAGCTAAAAGCCGAAGCTGATCAAAAGCTAAAAGCCCTCGACAGCAGCTCTAGCTCTTGAGAAAGCCCTCGACCTAGAATTGTACTCTTTCCCTTCTCTGCTGCGGCCACCAAAAGTGCTTTTACAAAACACAAATGCAAATGCAAGTGCTTCGTGGTTTTTACGATGTTTCCATACCTTGATATTACAAGCTATTTATAGACTGAGAAAGGGGCTCCGGTGGTGAGCAAAAACAAAATTATTAATTTTTATTTATTTTTCAATTAAAAAATATTAATATTTTGAAAAGTAACACTCAAGTCTCTTATAGTTTTTATACTTTCCTCAACAAAGGCATAATTCTAACCATTATTATTAAATAACCTCTTGATTTTTATTAAAATAACCAAATCACTCTTATATAATAAATTTTGATCATTGTAATGTAAATATATTTTTGATAATATATATTTAAATCGTTGGATAAAGATCAATTTCTAATGGGTTTCCACTCTTTTTTTTTTTTCATCAATATTGACTTTTATCACACAATGCCCCATATAGTGTTATGATTATTTTCATTAGAGTTGGGGACTTATTTGATATTAAAAGAAAAACTATTTCTTTATTGAGAAATTGTAAAACACTGGGAATCTAGCTGTAATTAGCACCAACGATTTCTTTGGGCTTTTTGAGCGGGAGAGAGACTCTGTGGTTTGGTTGGCCATTCTGATACGGGGAAGTGGCGAGTAGCGGTCGAATTTTGGAATCAAATAATGCAATGGTCCCTTGCCACGTGTACGTGGGCCCGCATCCAATAATCTAATTGCCAAATTTTGTCCCCGTACAACACATTTGTAGGGACTCTAATTAATAATGGCCACGCTGGCCTACTTTGATTCAGATTCTTTCTGTGGCCCTTCCACGGTCGTACCATAAATTAATTATTTAACGATTATCAGTATAATAATATCGAAGTCCCAAGTTTCTACATTTCTTAAATTATAACACAAAGTTTCTCTTTTATATCAATTAAATCCCTCATCCGGTGATCATAAATAAATTGAACGTATTTATCACGCAATTTTATTAGCAATCTCGTAAATAATGCGGTAGAGACATTCTTGTATAAGACTTTCTTTTCTTACTTTTACAACACCGGATTTCCATCCTTACGATGTTCTGAGTATAAAACTTAACTTATAAAGGGTGGTTTAGGGACTCATATGATAAAAAAATAAATTATCTCTTTAATTTAAAAAATCATAAAAATTAAGGATTACAAATGTTAATTATTTCAAAAAATTTCGCAGCACCGCCCTCTGATTTTCTTTCTGTTATTATATTACAAGAGAATCTGATTCTTGTTACCAAATCCTTACAATAATTGTAATGTTGTTGATGTACGGTGATGATGATTGCAAAAATAATTGATGGTGGAAGGCAAAGTTTACACAATGGACGGTTCATATTTAATGGATTTTTTTTTATATAATCTTCATTTAATTTAAAATTTATTTGATATTTTTATTATTTATAAAATAATCACCTTCAATTTTGGTGAATAAATAATTAATTTACAATGAAAATAAATAAATATTTAATATATTACATCATTAATATTGTAAGTTTAAAAATATAATTTAAACATTTAATAATTTCATTAATATATAATTTAATAATTAAAATACAAATGTAAAAGGACAATCTTATTTGATCTAGCAAAGGCTTAAACCACAAAATGGTGTTGGCTTTGAGAATAAAATTACTATTTTACCCCATACAATCAATGTAACCTAATCTTTCTACTAAGTTTGATGGTCCTCCACACAAGGATATCAAAGGTATATTAGGGGTTAATGTTACAAAATAAAAAAAAATAAAGATAATTTGGTAATAAATTTCGCATAAAATAATTTGAAATTAATATAAAAACTCTATGATTAAATAATTTATTTTAAATTATAATTTGATTTATGTGACTTCTAATAAAAAAATAGAAAATATTAATGCACGACAATTAATGAAGGATTATGGATCCAAGATTTTATTAGAATATTAATATTTTTAATATAATTAATTGGGAAGGAAATAATAGGCCCAAGCATTGAAGGTCATAAATGACTTTTCGCCAGCAGTATGAGAATCGACAAGATCGCTATACTCACGGGATAGGTTATCTGCTTTATTAAACTATAAATAACAAAACACCGTCGTTTTGTCTGCTTGTGCAGTACTTCTGGTTCTGTTTATTGATTGGGTCACTCTCACGTGGGAAGGTTGGTAGACACATTACAGAACCAAGATGTTTTGCCAATGCGGTTGCAAATTATTCATATTGTCACCTCGGGCAGTTGCATTTTCTACGACGACTGACACCTTACCGGTTACGTGTGTCTCTCTGGTTGGGTGAATTCGCCACCTGTTGCTCTATTCTTGAGGCTCGCTGAGTTCTCTGTGTACCTGCGCTGTCATCCTAACTGAATTAATGCATGGTGGGATAATAACATTTAGGCCCTATCTTTTTTATTTTATCAAATGGAGACATGACTTATTTATCAAATAAGTCCCTGAGGTAATTACTATTTGCATGATATATTTTCGGCAACTCAATCCAGTGCCAAAAACTAATATTTTCAGTAATTTGTAGCTTGAGTCTGCCTGTTAACAGGTGAATCCTTACTCCATCCCCTATGTTCTTGATATAGAAGTTTCAAATGAAAGAGTGTTATGCAACACATAAGCACAAAAAGGAAAGTACCTACTATCGATAACATCCGAAGCAGTCGTCCCCATTCAGCTCAAAGAAGAAACAGTTGAGTTGAAGCCTCGGGTAAGACTTCTCTCTTTGACAATGGAAGGACACAGGGTCACTAAGGTTCAGCTTTCCGAACAACTGGTGCATAGGTTCCACATTATTGTTTTGCCGGTCTCTTTCCTCGAAGGTTATCATGACAAACTCAAACTTAGAACTATTTATTACATTTGCTAGCCTCATATATTACTAAATGAAAGAACAATGACAACACAATACATGTATTGACAGATGCAATGAATACTGAATTCAAAGTTTAAAAATGGGCAGATAGTTTCCAGGATAAAAGCATAGGCATGTTTAGACTATCATAATGAAGCAGCCTCTTATTCAATCCCTAACTGAACTAGTATAGCATGTAGCAAACAGTCATAAAATTCGCCACTTGAATGTTCAGTAATAATGGAGAACTTACCTGTATTAAAAATTGGACGATGAGGAAAGATTTGAAAGGAAATATTAGTGAGTCTTATGATTTAATAGATGCTAAAAGGTAGTCACACCACAAATCCATTATGATCAGATCAACCCCAGATCAAAAATAGTATTGTATCAATATAATTCAAAGCCAAGTTCAGGGACCTTATAATGAGAAAACTCATGTCATCTATCATTAAGAACAATCCTGTCCATAAATTTAGCCTATCAAATTTCCATGCATCAGAAAACAGCTTCAAGTTATCGAGTTTGGAGATCCAACATAACACAGACATGGTTATTTTTGTTTAATCCTAATGATGTGACCAGTTATTTTTTGTTTCTTCGTTGCTTGTAAGAATGAAATTGGTGGAGCAGCTCTCTTCTTTGCAAATGCACCAGTTCTACTTTCCAAATCTTCGTCTTCGTCTTCATCATTGTCATCATGTCCATCCCTAGCAGATGGGGTGGACCCCTCGGCTCTTTTAGCAGCATTCAACTTCGCATGCAATTTTCTTTCGACAGGATCATTTGGATTGGCGTGAAACTTTTGCCACGAAGTCCACGCCTACAAAAACACGTGTAGTGTTTTTGCCAACATGACACAATAAAGTTGCGGTGAAGAATGTAAAGACGGCTATACTGACCTAGAATGCCGGGCCTCTTGTTCTAATTTGGTTGGTTCATCCTCTGCAGCTGTAGTCATATTATCCACCCATTTTTCAGCCTGCACGTCAACCAATTAATCATCAACCAAGGCACAGTCTACCACCCCAAATCATCTGTACACTCAAATATAAATTTTGTTTTCCTTTTTAAGTCTTTACCATGCTTGACTAATAAGCTAATATAATAATCCCATTGTTCATTGCGTAGTGCATAAAGTTAGAACTTACCAATTTCAATGCTTTATTCAACTTGAAAATTTGGAGAGGCCCAGGTTCTTGTTGCGTCTCGGTGCGGTACCCATTAAAGGCAATCTTGACCACACTTCCATATGCCTGTTTCTCTTTCTTTCTCTGAGTTTGAGGGAGAAAGCCCCAGGAACGGTTCACGTCGACCTGCCAGAGTGGCAAATTTGTTGTAGTTAGTCAAAGAAGGAGTATTTCTAAGTCTCCGTGGGTACATTCAGAAACACTTGAAAAATTTCTCGAGAATGGGCTCAGTATGGTATCTTTCAGGCCCACAATGAGACACTATTGTGGTCTTGGTAGGAAGGAAGCCTAAGTACACCCATCATATTTCTATATACACCTGTCGTCATGCCATCGGACGGTGGTACGTTAGGGTGTACTCAGGGAAATGGGAAAGTGCATTTAGTATCACTCATTTGGTTAACACACCACCCCATTATAATCCTAATAGATAGAATATTTTGTAATTTAACTCCTATAATACCAAAAATAACCCTATAGTAAGTTAAAAATTTTAATAATATTTTCTTTTTTTCATATTTATTTAATGTACAACTTTAAAAATAAATCTTTTGTGATTAACGTACAATCCTTTATTAATTAATTTTCTATACATAAAATCATAAAAATCGACATGAAACTAATTTTTTTTTTTAATTTTAAATTCATTTCATCGTAATTTTTTTAAAAAATAATTAATAGACATTTAAGTATTCTATATTTAATAGAGATTTAATTCAAAAGCTTTTAAAAAAAATATTTATTTTTAAAAATTAATAATAATTTAAATTTTATTATTTTATATTTATTTCCACAAAATACAATACCCAAATGACAAATAATGGAGATACATAATTGGTGGGCAAAGGTGCTTCCTAAATGGGTGTCAATTTGTTGAAATGATAATAATAATAATAAAGCTAATTTCATATGCACCCACCTCCTTGTTTTATTTCTAATTGATATGACAATTTGTACATGCTTAATCATGGTGATGGGCCATCATCATTATCATAATTGATTAAATTATTAATTAATTAATTTTTTTAAAAAAATAAATATTAAAGAGAGAGAGAGAGAAACGCAATAATAGTTGTAAATCAATCATAAAAAGAGGATAATGACAATTTAAAAGATACAAAGGAAAGAAATTAGCATGCATCCAAATGCATCATGGTTGACATTTTTGTGACTCTCGAGAAGACATTTCATTGTATTTGAAATTAGGGTTCCTACTTGTGCATTTGTTGTTTGGAGTCACGTTTGGTGTTTGTATTCTATTTTTGATAAATTATTTATACCCAATTGTTGTAAGTAATGCATCGAAATATTATATAATATACGATATTTTTTTACAATATCGTATGATTTATTATATCATAATACATATTTATTACATAAGTTATGATACAAATTTATTTATATCTCAACTTTATATATATAAAATTGAAGGCATGTTTGAATATATAGTATTATTTTTAAATATTATTGTTAAAAAGTATGTTAGATATTAATTTTTATCAAAAATTTAATATTTATTTCTCTAATTTAAAATAACTATGATTTTAACATTAAAATGCCTCAATTTTAAAATTTCGGATGAATAATATTTTCTTAAATAATAAAAATAATTATTTGAAATATAAATTTAAAAAAATAAAAAAATTATAATAAAAAATTTGATAAAACATAGATGTGTTTTGATTTCTAAATTCTTTTCTATAGTTTATATCCGATGTATTTGGCTAAAAGTTGTTTTAGAAAAGAAAAAAAGAAGCTTTTTGGAGTAAAACTCGGCTAACAAAAGTGCTTCCCTAGGCCTTTATTTTCAAAAGTGCTTATCCGGGGGTAGGGCAAGATTTTAAGGCAAATCCAATTGGACTTTGCTCTACTACTTTGATTAACTTTGATTGCACTCCATAAGATTTTATAATAATAATAATAATCGGCAATTTCAATTGCAATTGCAATTATTATCTGAGATTCCCACTATGAAATCACTCTCAAAAGCCATGGCATTGACATGACATCAATACTAATAAATAAACCATTCCATCAAATCAATTCTATAAAAATTATATATATATAAAAAAAAAAAACAAATGGATTTAGTTATTTTTTTTAATTTTATAATAAGTAGGTTAAGGAAAAATTTTTGTTACAATAATAATTTTTATTAAATAATTTAAATTTTTTATTATATTTTTCACAATTTATATATATTATATATTAAATTTTAATATTTTAAATAAATTATTAAAGTATAATTACTATTAAATTTAATATTGAATTAAAAATAAATATTAGTATATAATTAGTCTTAAATTTGAGTTATAATATTTTATTAAATTTTGAGAGTTTGGACAAGTTCTTTCATGTTATGTGCCAAGATCATCACTAATTTTTTAAATTATAAGAAGAAAAATTTTATATATATATATATATATATAAAATAAATAAAGAGTCGTGGGATGCAATTGAATGTAAATTAGTTTATGGGTATGACTGCCAAGAATGTGAAAGGTTGTGGGCATATTTGGAATAATTTGAAGTAGCTAGACATGCATATTTCATCATAGATTAAATGAAATTTTGATGCTTTTAATTAGGAGAATCCAAGACAACATTAAAGTTAAAGCAAAAAACTCATCGATTAACGTTAATTAATCCAAATGATTTAACTTTTCACGTGCAATTGACACTTTTTTATCGTAGCATATTCCCAGAGAAATCAAACAAGGAGAGGAGAGGAAAGGAAAGCATGCATGCATTGCATTCACAAGCTAGTGAAGTTAATTAGGTTGGTGAAAGAGTTGAAGGAACAATCGAACCACAAACATTAAATAATGGAAAGCTCCAAATTCTCTGTGTCCCAGAAGAATAATCCAACCTTGGAATAAAAACAAAGCACACACACCACACTTAATGGTCTTCTTCTCCTTCGCTTGGTTCAATTTAATAACCAACATAAATGGGGTTATGGCAAAGAAAATACAGAAGTGACAAGGGCACAAAGGTTTGTCGAGGAAAGAGGCGACCCAGCAAAAGTTAGTGGGAGACATGAAAATGAAAATGAAAATGTAAGGCAACCAGCAGGAGAGGAGTCTATCTCATTCATCACTACGCGCTACTCTTTCATTTTTGACAAAGACAACACTCCCGTTGCATTGCTGTATCTTCGTGCTTCCTTCTGTTTTCTAGCTTTTACATACACACACATAGACATTCGCGCGTGTATAATATCTTTCTCTTTGCTACATACTTCTGTGATATTCATTATCATTATCTACTGTATTGTACACTCATTCGTAATACTGTAAATAATTACGAATATTAAGTTTAATTACCGGATATAATATAAGTTATATTCAATTCTTTTTTTTTTCACTCTCATGTTGTGTGATTTAAATTTTATGTTAATCATTTTAAATTTTGTTATTATTTATTTTAAATTTTTATTGTATATTTTAAATTTTATATTAAAAAAAAAATAACATACCCTTGAATGAGTTATAACAGACCAGTCAAAAAGATATGTGATATCATAGATGATTGTAGCATAATATGACCATAAGTTGAAAGCAAACCGCAGGCTTCTCCCTGCTGATCAGTCCTCATCCAAGTGCGTGCATGGATTATGTTCTTCTTGCTCACCATTCATGGTCTGATCTACAAGGAAAAAGTGGGATCTTTTGAGAGGATAGGGTGAATGAAAGAAGATTTCTCGAGGTTCAGGTTTAGACTTAAAAAATTAAGTCACAAGTTAAACAATATACATCATCAAATAAATTTTTTTCCTCTAGCATTATCTTAACATAAAAGGATATGATATGATATTAAAAAGCAGCTTATAATGTTGAATATAAGTGTGATCCTTCATTCATCTAGGGATTATACCATGTTCAATGTCTCCCATTATTAATGCAACCTTCGTTATAAATCCATATTGCATATCATACCCACGTTGAAATATTCTATTAACAAAATTGCCCACTACATTTTCTAATCCCTCAACTTTCTTGTATTGATTTCCCTAGATTTCATCACACATACTTGTATTGATGTGACTCTAGTGCTTGCATATAAGGATGGGCAATTAATTTCTAGTGTTGGGTTTTCAAATTTCTAATAATTTTGATGGTAATCTTGTTGGCATATTGCTTTGCTAGCTAGCTTTGGTGGGCAATTGAATATTTTGTTTGAAATTCCTTGCAGTGTTGTCTTGGACATGTGCTTGCTTGAAGAATTGTATGCATATCACATCCATTGCTAGATTACCTTCAAACAACCTCATAATAACTAAAAATAATGTTATTAATAAATTCAATCTTATTTCAAATATCTTCTTAATATAGCTCAATATTTTTCATTTTTTTAGAATATAATTCAAAATATTATTGTACAATAATTAAGACATAGCAAATGAAAATTATTTCCCTTTTTTAAGAACTCAAAACTTGTTAATTGAAATGTTGATATTTTATAAGCAAATATAAGTGAAATCTTTTCCTTTTCCTTTTTTTTTTTGTTAAGGTATTCAAGTTGTTGATGTTTTAATCAACCTTACTTTACCCTATTTTAAATCTAATTTAACTAATTATTATTTTTAGTTGTGTTATATGATATTTTAGGGCTAGGCTCACAAGTGCATTTTGCTTTATTTTTATTCATAATTATAGCATTTAGTTTATGCTAATTGTTTAAAGAGTAAAATTCTCTCTTTTTTTTCAAATTTTATATTATATAAATGAAATTATTTTTGTGTAATCAATTTCTTTTTAAAATATTATTAAAGTGAAAGATAATTGATTAATGAAGTAAATTGAATGTGGGTGTGACATCACATCATCTTCATCTAATGGGGAAAGAAGTACAGAGGCCACTAGCAATAGTGGGTTGCCCCCCCCAATTATACTTTTTTCATGATTAATGAGAACAAATTTTTAAACAAAATTAAAAAAAATTAAATTAAATTGCTCAAAAGTTCTTTAATTAAGTTGTCAAATCTTGTAACTTGTATATTAGTATATAGCTAGCTAGCTACAACAATAGATGTGTTTAAATTATTCAAAATTTATTTTTAAAGTAGACAATTTAAATATAGTGAAGATTCTCCTAATAAGATAAATTTTAATTATTAAAATAATATTATAAATTAAGAAAATTGTTAAAAATATAAATTATCATACAATCTAGTATGATAATAATATTATATTATTGTCATTTATCGAATAAAAGAATATAAATTATATGAGATACGCGCTAATAAAATAGTATTATTACATCAATTTACATCAACAAAACATGTGTAAAATTTATATTTGAGTTGTTATTTATCACAAAGTATTTGAACTTAAGCAGTTAATTTTACAAATAATTCCTATTTACTATGTAGTAATGTGTCATAAGGTACATAATCTTCGCAAGAGAATCTAATCTATGATTTAAGCTTATCAAAGGAAAAATGATGTCGGCTAGAGTCTTGTTGATACTCATAGAAGCAACAAGAAATCAAAGGAAATATCCCGAAAAGTTTAGACAATGGTCAATTTCTTAGCCCTACCCAATTAAAAATACATTAATTAATTGTTAAAATTTCAAGAATTATTCTTGAAACATCAATGGAGAGGCAGGCATCTTGACCTCAACCATTGAAAATGCTAGTTTAATTTCATGCATGCCATAGAGGTTGCATATGAAAGGGAAGTCTAAACCAATGGCCACACAAATAATGTACTGACAATATTCCAAATGTAAGGTGGCATTTCTTCAATCTTGTTAGATGTTGTTGTGGTGTTGGTGGTGGTGCATTGTCTTGGTATATTGCTAGCCAAGTCATCAAATTCTAGGAGTATATATTGTTGTCTTCTTGAAGGCTTAGTACTCTATTTCATTAATTAAATTAAAATTGATAATTTTCTTAATAAATGAATCTATATAAAGAATAATATTGGAGATATAAGTAAAAGAAAATCTTAGATGGGATAGATATATCGCATCATTCGTACATTTTTCTAATAAATTTTGATCACATATATATTTGTTAAATCCAATTACTTATTCGTTGGAACAATAAATGGCACAATCAAAATTAATTAAATGTAGAAAAAATAAATATTATTGTCATATTAATTATTCTCATTTATTATCTTTTTTTATATATATATTTACTCATACAATTATATTTCCCCATATCTATTTTATATAAATAAATTTATATAAATAATTTGTATCTCAGTATTATTAAAATTATAAAAAAAAAAATTCAGCAATTTGTATAATTTTGAGCAAGGGTTTATATCATCTGCCTCCCTTAGTTTTTGATTAATCACTTTATAGTGCATGTAAGACTTTAACACACACACACGCGTGCGCGCGCACATATTTGTTAAATGTTAGGTAAATACAAATTAAATTGTTGGTTAATTTTAGTGAAATTAAAATTAAAATTCTAAATTTTGTATTCCCGTATAATAATTAAGATACATAATTAGTTAGATAATTTGATAGTAAAATATTTTTTTTTCCTTCTTGTTTCTTTCTCTTTGGAATTTTAAAGATATGATCTAAATTTGTAATTACAACTCAACAATACATCACTTTTTAGTTAAAATCCAAGAACTATTCAATATTAGATTAATTATAAAGAGAGGGGCTAAACTAATTTGTAGTCTCCTTTTTTTTGAAATAATTGTTATTATCAAATTGAATCTATTATAGTTATTATTATTATTGGGTATAATTTTTTCATTATAGAATAATCGTATCTTTCTTACGTCAACTTCAAAAGGAAATTATTGGTTTAATTTGTATGAGATTGAGGGTAAAATAAGATCGAGATTGTCATGCATGACGACATAAAAAAAAAAAAAAAGAAGAAGTCAATATCACCATCTCTAAGCTTTATCTTAATCCATCCCAACAACAAGATAATGGCAAAGTAATCATGCCTTACAACAAATTAGAAAACATTACATAAAGTGATAAAGAGAGTTGTTCCATTTGAGAATGAATTGGTATACCCTTTAATGACATCCTTTTAATTGAAGTCATAAGTTAGCATATGATAATGCTTATATATAATTTTCAAAAAAGTAAAGATGTTATTCAAAGCATCAGACACATACCAAAGAATGAAACAGAAAGATGTGAAGAATAGGCAAAATGTGTAATTAAAACTGAGTAAGGAAAAGAGATACCCGAAGGAGAAAAGAAAGGAGAACATTGGATGTGACTATTATCTCCCAATATTGGAAACAAGTCTAAATCAAATAAGATCCCCCATCTTGTAACATGGGACCTCTTTACACTATTTTATATATTTAAAATTTTTAATTTTTATATTAATTATTTCAAATTTTTCGTTCATATTTTAAATTTTATGTTAAAAAAGATAAAGTAGGTGAGATATATATTAATAATTTTTAAAATATATTTAATTATAATTATATACTATAAATCTTAATGTATAATGTCACAATATAAATCTACCTTCCTTTTGCCTATCAATTTCATAATTTCAATTCACTTTTGCAATTGTGGTAAATGTTTCATTATCGTTGACAACCAAACCCGTTATGCATATACAATAATGGATAATCATTGTGCTAGCATGAACTCTTGAAAGTTTAATTGAAGAGATAATTAACTATCATTAACTACAGAAATACTTTTTTTTTTTTTTATAAATAAACTACAAGCATGATTTTACAATTTTACTAGGAAAAAGAAAAACATGTCACAAGAAATTAATATTTCAAGTTGGTTCTTCTCTCTGTGTTCTTTAAATTTGGATCATTGAATTGATGCACTACTAACCCTAATAGTAGGGTTTGGATGGATGCCTGAAAATCATTAGTATAACTACTTTTCGGTGTTTTCGATTCATATCCCCATCAAGATGTAGTAGACAAGAGTTATGGGCAATGCAATCAGCATCCCAAATATAACACTGCAAAAGCAAAGGGCAAAAGTGAGCAAATCACATGATTTTTCTTCAGAAAAAAAAAAGTAAGAATATATACTCACGCTGTGCTGAGAATATCGGGATGTACGTTGTATTCCTTGGCAAAGACAAAGGGGACAATTCCTTGGGGTAGAGCTGCCTGTTTTTTCAATCCAAGATTCCCAACACATGTATGGCAAAAAGTCATATTAGCATTCATGATACAGAGAATTAATCTCTGAGATTAATATTTGATTGCTATCTCTGCAATTCCAAGGAGATTCCATGTTTTTGTAAATAAAAAATAAAAATATATTATCTGAGAGCAGGGAAAAAACTTTTAGAAAGCAAATGTTTTGGAGGTTATGGTGTTAAGTTGGATTGGTTGTGTCAGAAGGAAGCAGAAGATAGAGAGAGAGACGATATGATGAAAGTTAGTAAAAAGTGAACCTGTACAATGGCAACGTGTAAGAGAACGCCTCTCAGGCCAATTGCAATGGAAGCAGCTGCCATTACAGCTGGACCTGTAAGGAATCTCACAGCCATGGCAAAAGCTGCAATGGAATTTCCACATGCTATTATCCTTGGTTGCAAAGCCATGAACAAACCTGTCATCGCATCACAAAAGCAAACCAAAAAAAAAAATAAAAATTAAGCATGCTTGCCCACTACTCCCATTTTCATTTGTCAGACATTATTTTTTCTTCGAAAGAAGAAAGCTTCGTTATCATCATCACCACCACTACTAAACCCATTACTAAAAATTATATCAAAACTTGGAAAAAAAGTGAAATATTTTATATAGTTAAAAAGATAAAAAGGAAACCCCCAACAGATGCTCATGACCATTCTAGTGTTCCTTCCCTTTTTACTGTGCCTTTTTCCTAGTTTTGCTATTGCTTTTGCTACAACATTTAATTATGAAAAAGTGTGAGAGAATCAGACAAGATTTGGTTTATTTTCTGAAAGAAAAGAAAAAGGTAAGAGAGAATTTCTTTGATAAGTATGTAGTTACTGACCAAGACTGAACATGGCCATGCCGAGTCCTGCATCTGAAAGAATGGAAATGGACTTTGCTATAATGGCAGGCATTTCTACATGCCACCTACAACAAGCAACAAATCCAACAAGTTTATCAAAAATCTTAATAAACCAGATGCGAAAACTGAATGAAAGTAAAGCACACAAGGTTTTCCTGTTCTTTAATGGATTTTTTCTGAGCAGAAAGTGACAGACGGGATTGATTTATGTTACCTGAATGAAACTAATGACCATGTAAGACCGATTAAGCTTGAATAAGTATTGGGATTTCTGATAAGTTTTCTCCAAACCATGATCAGAATAAGCCTTGTCATCACACTTGTTGGTGGCATAGGTTTAGGTTTTCCGTCTCCTGCTTTTTCTCCTTCATTTTTGTTCATCTCTCTTTCTAATCCTCTGTTGCCAAAGCTAAAATCTTCTCTTTCCGTGTATTCTTCATTGTTATCTCTGTGACCCTCCACTGAAACAAATTTTATGAACAGAACTCAAATTCAAAACTGATCCAGTAAATAATGAAGGAAAATAAAATTAAACGAGAAACTAGCTAGCTATACCTTTTCCTGGAGAAACAGCTAATCTGACTTCCTTCTGGTCATTTGCATTGTAATCATGGCCGCCGAATACATCAGAAACTGGAGAAGCGCTGGAACTCCAAACAAACATATGAAGATCTCTACCACCTTCTTCTGGTTTCTGTTGAGCTTGACCATTGGGCTTCTTCGCACTAGCATTAGCTGCTGCAACTCCTTTTGAACCAGTTGGCGAAAACATGCCAGGGTTCGGTGCCGGATAATGAGCCGCGCCGCCGGGCGCGTAATGATGGAACCTTGACTTAGTTGCGACCGAACCATCTTCTTCATAATTAGACGGTCTTGGTGTTGGTCCACGCGACGCCGAAAGGCCATAAACGTCCGCGGCACCGAAGTTTGAATTGCGTCCGCCAGCCATCATGGAGTAAAAATCAGTGTGGTTAAAGCTTGAACCTCTAGGCGTCGGGTTTCTCGACGATTGTAAAGAGTATATTTCTGCATTAGTTAGGTTTGATGGGCGAGGAGTTGTTGACGATAAACCTTGAGACCTTCTAGAGAAAATATCTGATCTTGAAGCATTGGATTTTCTTACAGTGACATGAAGTTTTCCGTCTTCTTTGATCTCTGCTTCTGTTTCAAGTGGTTGTCTTCCGTCAAGTGACATGACATCAGAATCGACATGGATTGAAACAATGGAGCCAGCAGTGTCTGGAAACTGCTCAGAGATGAGCATTCTGGCACCTCTAAATTCAAACATGAATAACATCAAAGTGTACCAAATAATGCATTGAAGAACAACTATTTGCACCATCAAACTACCAGAGAAATCACCATACATTCCTTTTAGTAAAGGAATACCCATAACCAAAGTGTTTGGTAAAGTTGACAGTGAAAATAGTGTAATAGTCCATTCTAAACAACCCCTTTTACTCAACTTTGTCCAAATTGCTAGCACAACAAGAACTATAACTTTCTGAAGAGTATCTGCAGCAATGAATCGAAAGTTCATGGAGTAGGGATCGTTGGTAGAGATAAAATGGAAAGAGAGTAGAGGAACTGCAAAGAGAGCAACAAAACGATTGATGCCTGAACACTGGTCAGGAGTGAAGATCTTCCACCATTTCACCGAGCCGTAAGCTAAGATCATGGCCACGTAAAGTGGCACCATTGCAGTCATGACATGGTAGAAATCCGTAAGGGTGATCATTTTTGTTTATTCGAATTACACAACTTAGCAAAGAAATTACAAGCAGCAGATTGATACAAGACTGAAGAACAAGAAGGAGAAGATGGTTTTGGTGGAAGTGATGATGAAGAAGAGAGGAAAGGAAAGCAGACGGAAAGAAGAGCATGTGTTTTTGGGGTTTTGGAGTAGTGGGTAATAAGCAGAACAGAGGAATTTTTTTTCACTATACAGCTTTGAGAGCTGTGAGCAAGCTTGCACTTGCAGTCCCCAAAGCACACAGAGGTTTCGCTTTTTTATTTTCCTTTGTTTTTCGCTTTTTGTTCTGAGTCGTGCTTGGATTTGAGACTAAAGAAAGAGAGAGATAGAGAGAGAACTTCGGACATGGGGGGAGAGGCTGGGCTCTATCTTCAATGGACTGATGCTTCTTGTTTGCACAAAGTATATAGTAGAAAAAGCACTTTGGTGGGAAGTGGGTGTGTCTCCAAGTGCTTGTTTTGAGAGCCCTTTCAAGCTTTGTAAAGAGCTTGTTCCCCCATGCCTTTTTTTCTTCTTCTTCTTCTTATTATTATTATTAATACATATAGATAGTTGTGAGGAAAATTATATTCTTGCAATATTTTCTTATTAATTGGGGGAAAATTATATCATTTTGGGGAGAAGTGAATGGCTACCATGCCCATAGATAGGGGGCACTAAAATTGGGTTGGAAGAGGACAAGTATGTAAGACTGAGCATATCTTAATTACTTGGCATTTCCCACTAAATTTGTTGGATTAATTTATTAATTAATTAGTTCATTAATATTAATGAGAAATCCAATTTGATGCCTAGAAATTTAGTTGAGTGGTAAAAGATCTTTAGATTCAATCAAGAGGTCAAAGTTTTAAACTTTTTTAAGATTATTTATTTAAAAGATCGTTATCTTGTTAATCTCTTTACTATTAAGAATGTAAGATTTATTAAATAGATTAAAATTAAAAAATAATTTTTAATTTTTTTTTATACTTTAATCTCTCTAACTTTAAAAAATAAATATTTTAACCTTTAAATTACGAACTTATTTTTAAAATTTACCCTCTTTCATTTTATTGTATTGTTATTGTGTCTCAACCTTTCTATGAAATAGATGTAAGATGTTTATTTTTAATAACCATGCATCAAAAAGAAATTCCATTGAATTGAATCTAAGATGGTTATATCTAAATTAATTTATTTAATATATTTAGAAGGTGACATGGCAACAAATGATTGGTCTAGGGATCAAGATGAAATAGGAATGGGAACTTAGCTCAATAAGATTATTAAAATTGAATAAATAATTAAGGTGGCTAGGGTTTAGAGTAATTAGGGTGTGGTTTTATTTCATTCATAAAAGTTATAAAAGAATTAAAGCAAAACAAATAAGCATGCGTTGAAATTAATAATGATATGATATTAATTGGAAATGCAAAGGGAAGGAAGAAAAGAATGAAAGAAAGCAATAGACAAAGTTTCATTGAAATGCATGCCTTAATTGCACACTTGGCTATGACAAAACATGGCTTATGTTTATTATTTGTTGCCTTAATTGCTCAATTAATTATTTTAATTATTATTATTGTTGTTGTTGTTGTTAATTGCGTTCTATCTATATATTTATTGTCCACTAACTTGGATTTCCAGCTAATTAAATTAATCAATTGGTGGCACTATTTCTACCCATGGTTTAACTTTAACAAGGAGAATTAATAATAATAATAATAATAATAATAATAATAATAATAATCTCTTTAATATATTATTTTAATTTTTAATTTAAAGATAAATTTGAAGAATTATATTCATAAATCGAATTTAAATTACTTAAGAATAAGTTGTATGTTTGAAATCAAAAGTTATATAATTATTTTAATTCGATAATAAAATATAATACTAATTATCGTATATGAGTAATCTAATAACTGATAAATATTAGAAATTAAATAAAAGATTATTTTAATTAAGTCAATTCTTTAGACGACACTTATAATTTACTCTTGGGTAAATTTTAGAAACATATCCCACCCACTGAATGAATATGTTTAAAACATGATCATTTTCATTCCCTATTCCTGTTTCTCTTTTCATCATGAAATAAATAATATTACTCCAATAGCAAAATTACTAATAATGAGGCCAGCAAGTCAAAAGAATATTGACTGCACACAAGCAATAATCTCTATTTATTTATTTACTTAATAATCTTATTTTGCATGCCATGAATTGGGTCCCCAGACAATGAAATTTTAATAACAATGTCTGAATATGGAAAACCATAAATGCATGCATCCATTCATTCATGGCTGCCAAGTTAATGTAATTAAATAGATTTCTATCCTTTACATGTTGTATAAACAATCGAAGTAAAAAAATTGTGGTAAATTTTTTTTTTACCCCATTATTGTCCATGTAAAAAAAAAAAAAAAACATGATCATTGTTTGGCATATTATGACTTATAATGATGATAGTACTTGTGTAAAATGCATGAGTGGTCAACAAAGTGAAAGCCATTCAATTCTTGGTCTAACTTACTCACATAAGCTTTGATATGATATTGAATTTTAACCTTTGAGTAGCTAGAGTTTCCTATATACTATAGAAAATGTGAAATCACACAATAGGATAATAGTTTCAATATTAATTATTGTTATATTTTAGACTACGGCAGTATGATTTTTTTTTTTTATTTACAATCCTGATCCATTATAAATAAAATTATACGAAAATAGAATAAAATTAAATTTTTTAAATGCAAATTTTGTATTTTTATTATATTAAAAATGATATTATTGATATTTAATAGGTATCAAAATGAGGTATATATATAATATAAGGGTTATTAAAGTTGCTTGAATGTAGGCAAGGGAAGGAGGATGTCATTTAGCATTGGAATAATTTGGTTTATTGGAGAATGAGAATTATAATTTTAATTAGTTAAAACATTCATCCAAAATCGACTTTTACTTGGGAATTAGAAAGGTTAGAAGAGATAATTTAAATCAATAGGTTATTATAAAGTTTGTTTATCAATCGTATGGGAATTAGTATCCAAGTGTTCACACGTGCTTTTAATTAAGTGGGTTGTTAATTTTTTTGATTCATTAATTAATAATTGTTGCCCCTCAAATTATGTGATTAAAGTAAAGAAAGAAACTTATCCTCGAACCCTTTTGAAACTTGGGATAATATTTTATGCCGCCATGCCAATGCAATTCCCAAAGAAGGTATATTGGGCTATCTTTAAGGCCCACTTAGACTCTGAGTTGAATTTCAGGAGGATGAGATTAGCCTTCAGGAAAGAAGCATTAGCAGGCATGAATTTGACACACACTTGCAGTATCAAAAGCAATCAAGCAAACAACAGATTCCACTCAACATTTTTAGTAACATTATGAACCCAAAATTATTCGATCCTATTTAGTGTAAACAACCTGATACGTATAGGCAGATACAAGTACAATCAAAGTCAGTTTATAATACATATCGATGACTCAACCGAAGCTCCGGTTGGTGGTGGTGATGATGATGATGATGGTGATGGAAGCTCTGAACCCAGTCATAACTATGCACGTGAAAGAATGTATGTAAAAGAGCATTTATAAACTTTACAAACCCTTGGAACCGGGAAGGTCTATCCATTGTAGTTGAATCTCCACTTCGCCGCATTCAACATTCCTCAGTCTGAGACACAGGTCTTGAACGACCTTGCTGTCACTCCACACTACACAGCTCTCTTCGCAAAGGCAATTGTGCCGGCTGGGCATTACTCTTGAGATTATGGTGCCACTTGGAAGGCTTTGCAAATTCATCTTTAATGCTTCTATGTACGTTTTAATATCAAACTCAGCATCTCCCATTTTGTCATCTTTGCTAAATGTGTCATGGTCATACACAGTCTGGAATCACACAAAAATGACGACCACAATCATACTAATACCAGTAAAGAGCGCATATATAAAAGAGCATGCTCTCAACTTGAACTTCTAATAGGAGCCATCACCTTGTATTCAGTTCCGGTGATATGGTCTTGTTTTTCTACATATATGTATATATAAATCATTAAATACACATACAGAAACTGTCAGCTACTAAAGCTATTAATTCTTTGACCAGCCTTCTTCTAGTTTTGATGTCAAACTTAAACACTCCATTTGAAATGACTACTTTGATGCACTTCTACAAAGGTAACAGCAATGGGTTGGGGAAGTGAGAAGATTTCACAGCACTGAGAAAAGATAGGAGGAGATCAATATTAACCTAAAGAATTGAATCTTTTTCGTGTTTGTGGAAATATTTTATTCAAATTATCAAGACAAATTAATAAAGGAGCTCTAGAGATTATAAATAAATTCCATTTGAGATCTATTTATTAAAGAAACAAAATGCAATATAGAATTGTAAAATAAATATTTTTGACATTTTTCGAAGGTGCTGAAGTGGCTAGACCATGAAAAATAAAGATAAAGAGTGATAAAAGGCTAGTGTTACAAATGCTGAATCTGGTCAAGTGGTGCTAGTACTCTAGGATCAAAAGGGTGGTGCCAAAGGAAAAGATGGATAAAGACAAAGACAGAAGCTTTAAAGATAATAGCTATATAAATATTTTAATATCAATATCAATGGAGTGTTAAGAAAAAGTAGTAGTCCCTTTTAAGGAATGGGAGTATATGATTATGAATCAATGTCTTTGGAATCAACAGGAATGTGGATTTAATTCACATGAACCACGTGCGGGATTGAAAGGAGTGAGAATAATATTCTGTAATCTTCACTCTCATTTCGGTCAAACAAACATAACCTAAATGGGTTGCTTACCATTCAAGGATGCTGCTTAAAGCAAATTCAGTAAAACATTATTGAGTATCATCAAAGACTTGCACAAGTTTCATAACAAATGGAGAAACTCGATGAATTATGGCTTTGGACATTCAGTCATTTTTCAATGGGAAGAAACGAACAAAACAGAGGATATAGTCACGGATGTGTCTAAAACAAATCATATTCCACACAATGGTTCTCATCAGCTAGTTCGCAAATGCATGCAGATGAATGAACTAAAAAAATAATTTCCTCTACACAAAAGCATAACTCCGGACTGCACGTCAACATTTGTAAGAACTCGAAACAATTGTTGGAAATGGAAAGACCGGTTATTTTCTCACCAATTTCCATGATAAAAAAAACAAGTATACTACATGCAAGTTAAAATCACAAATCAAACAATACAGTGGTAATGAATTAATCGGAGAAACCTAAAACGCTTACCAGCTTGATTGGAACATTAGGATCTGTAATCGAAAGAGTTAAATCCTCATTCCACTCCGGATTAACATCCTTTTTAATCACACGAGTCTTCAATTTCTGCTTCAAATACACAAATATTAGAACAAAATCACCGTAATTCCCCAAAATTACAATTCCAACGCCATCAAATCCAACAAAAAGAAACAAATTCTGATGAAATTGATAACAAAGGAAAACCTGTCGGCCCATTTTGACGACGACGTAAGGATCGCTACTACGAACATCGCGAACAGCGAGATTAACGCCGCGTTTGACACGAATCCTGAGAAGACCCAAGAGATTGTCCATCAGTGACGTTTTCCTCGAATTCGCCGGTATTTCGGGTGAATCAACCATCAATGTTTTACGATCTCGCTTCGGTTTTATACAAAGAAATCGCATACAATACAATTTTATATGAACTCCCCTCCAATTCCTTTCTCTGCAATTTCAACAATTTCATCCGATTATAAAATATTATAAACACAGAAAATACAAACAGACGAATCAATCATCCGCTGACACGTGCTTCAGGGTCCCACCTGTTTCAGTTTCCCTTCTCTCCCAGCCTCTGATTTGTACTCGCTGGTAACAAAATCACCTGCCGGGCCCCGCTTCCAGATGCATAATCAAAATAATAATAAATAATAATATATAATTAAAAATTCCTCCTTTTTTTTAAAATATTCTGGAATTTTGTTTTAAATAATTAATTATTTAATTTATTAATATTTCGGAGGAAGAGATAACCGGCTAGGAGACGGAAGTTTTGTGCGGGTAGAGTCAGTAAATATTGAGAGGATGTGACCGGAAGAGTCGGTAAGCAGTTGGTGAGGAATCGTCCGTGGTGTATTTGTAGACGTTGACTTGGCTTCTAATACGTACAATACGGTTTTGTCAGTTTGTATTCTTGTTTTTGTTTGTCGTGGGATCAACGTATACGTCCATACGACGACGCGTAGGGAAATGGTAAGCCATGTTCGTATGTTTAGTTTCTAGAATCTTCTTATTTTGTTTATCGTAGGATATTCTAATTAGCAATTAATCTAAGTAATTACCACAGTAAGTAAGAAAGTTGCAATTAATACAGGGTCTTAACACTACTTTAATAATTATGAAAATTCTATTATGAATTTATTTACTCATAAATAATAAATTAGTAAATATACTATAAATTTTGAAATAAATAGTTGTTCACTAGAAAATCAGTCTAATAATAATAATTATTATTATTATAATTATTATTATTTTAAAAATTAAATTTTATTTTTTATAATTAAAATATTATGACTTTTTATTTATGATTGTTAAAAATATAAAAATTTAATTAATACTTATAAATTTTGTATGTAAGAATGATAATTTTTTATATAACTTAATAAATTAACATAATTTTTATAAGTTCAAGTTAATATTAATAATACGAGATAATATAATATGATTAATAATTTATTAAGTTAAAATTTAAAATTTATTTAAATATTAAAAATTACTAATTTATATATGATTTGTTAAATTTATTTTATATATATAATTTTAAAATATATTTAATTATATTTAATTTAAAATATAATATTTAACTGAATAATATCATAAATATTATAAAATTATATTAATATAAAAAATAAATAAATAACATAATTATAATATATTTAATTATTTAATAATCACATCAAATTATAATTATTAATTATTAATATAATTATTAAATAAATTAAATTTAAATTTACTTCTATCCATAACTACATGTATTTTTGATAATTATATTGAGAGATTAACTATTTTACTACTAAGATTACAATTTTTTAAATTTTATTCTTTAATTTATATCCTTAGTCTTTTTATTAAAAATTTTCAATTAATAAAATATATTTTATTTTTGTACTAGTGTTATTTTAGTAATTTTCTTCGGTGTTGAGAGTTACTTCTCAAAATTACATAAAATTAAAGTATATTTTTCATGAACAGTCATAGGTTTGGGTTAAATTAGGCTGCCAAACAAAGCTCCAAAATTTAACTGACAAATCAAAAACTTCCCTCCAACACTCAACAATGGAACCAGAGGAACCATGGGAAGCTCTAGACCTCGAATTGGAAGACTCTCTTCTCGTTCCTTGCAAACGTAAGAATTCACTCTCACCTACCAAAGATAACAAAAGCGTCAAACCCAGTAATCCGTTTCTCGGCTCTTGCTCTCTAAAATCCCAATTCCAAATCCATTCCAATTCCACGCGTTCTATTCCGGGCCCCGCCGGAGCCGTACAGTCGGCAATGCAGCGTAAAAGCTTGATGGGTATCGGTGAAGAGCCAATCTCTACTCAAGAGTACATTAGAAAAGCTGTCGAGGATCCTTGTATTGAAGACGAAGATTTCTCTCGCGATACCTGGCTTTTCGCTGTTGATTTTGTTCGCCGTCAAGGTAAATCGTTTTCGGAAATGTTTTTCGTGTTTTTGGAATGCGTGTTTATTGGTTTTTGTTTTTGATTTACTGTTTTCTTTGGTGTAATGATAGGTTTAGTGGGTAGTGATGGTGTGGCGATTGGTACGCCGCTGAGTGAGATCAACAGTGGGATGAACATGGATAAGGTGTCTCAGGTAAGGGCAAGTAAGGTCTAATAAGGTTTCTGGTATTATGCTCTTTGTATAGCTCTTGTTTGAGTAAATGTCTGTTAGAATCAATTTTGTTGACAGCCTCCTGGTTTAGCTTTTCGTTGGTTAGATCACCTGCGTGAGAAGATTCTGAATTTTTTTTTCAAATTTCAAGGAAATATTCTAATGAATTATAGGGAGGCTAATGACGACTTTTAATTTAGCCAAACATGAAGTTTAACTCGAATTTCTACATAATGTGGTAAAGAATGTTGAGTTTATTTAGAAATTTGCTGTTATTAAGAATGCTCTGCAACTTTTTATTGATTATGTTGGTTTTCTGTAGTATCAATGAAGAATTTTAGTAATTTGGTTCCTTTTTCAGAGACTTTGTAACTTTATCTTGTTTACTGTTTACCTGTGATTAGATTGTTGCCGTTGTTAAATCTACTACCCCAAATGGCCTTGGAGATTTGATGGTGACTCTGAAGGTAAACTAAATTACCCTATTTATGGGAAGGGTTTTATTTTATTTTCCTTTAGTTTTCAGGCAGTTATCAAATATCCCTGACGTGACACAACTTTTGATTTCAGGATCCTACGGGTACAATTGATGCTAGTATTCATCGCAGAGTCCTTACTGAGGGGGAATTTGGAAAAGACATATCTGTTGGAGCAGTCTTAATTCTCCAGAAGGTTTAACATTATTCCTTCTTCATTTTTTTTTTCCCTCCTCGTTGTGAATGTTATCATCTTATCATGTTATGCATGACAAAATGTGGTATATTTTGTGTCAAATTGGATGTAAGATGTTATCGGCATTGAAAGATTGACAGGAACATGATCTTTTCAGGTTGCAGTTTTTTCTCCTCCTCGCTCAGCACGCTATCTTAATATAACACTTAGCAACATTGTCAGGGTATGTTCTGTTTCTGTAGTTAATAAGCCAAATTATCAATTAGTTGAAGGCTTCTTAGACATCTCACAAACGAGGGCTATCCATTTACAAGTATTAATCACTTCTCTGTTTGCCTTTCCTGTTTGTTCAATGTATGAGAAGTGAGCAGACTAATTAATGCTGTTCGACATTGATTGTGCCAGATTTATTACAATGCCTTTTCTCTAGTTTCTGTTCTATTTGGAAAAACTGGAAATGACCAACTCTAATTGCACAGAATTAGTTAGTGGCAGCCTGCTTTGCTTTGTTTGCAGCATTAGATACCTTTCACTTATCTTGATTTCTTATATCAGCTATTTTTATGTTTGAGGTCTTTTCATATTATATACTTTTAATCATGTACACACAAGCAAGGAAAACTAATGTTGCATATTGGATTAGTAGGTCTGAAAAAGTTTTTGCTTGGATGGTTGCTGACAGAATGATTAAAAATTATGATTGGACCCAAAGTAAAGGGAGGCTGCTGTGACAAGTGTGCAGTTATGGCAGATCTTGGGTAATTCGGTTCCAAAGAAACAGTAGAGTATTTGAAAAATAGGAAGAAGAGAAGTAGTTATAAAAGGGATAGGGATAAAGCTGGCTTTTGGCATTTCTTTGTGCTTTTACTTTTACATTTTTTTTTTTTAAATGAGAAGTAAATTATGATCATATTAGAAATGCACAAGTTACCAGAGTCACAGACAAGCAGTTCATTTTAAACAAGATTTACACAACAAAATCTAAAATCTTTGGCCTTTTACTTCCAATGGAATTAGAAGAACTCCTTTCTTTCATTTGGACTATAATGCTGTTTGTTTTGTGATACTAGATGTTGGTGTTACCTTCTGCTGCTTTAAAGTTCTCTGATGTTTCCTATTCTCTCTGTTTTTCTTTATGCTATGCACTAATAATTAATGTATACTGTTTACAGGTCATCACAAAGGACCCTGAAACTCCATTAAAGCAAAATTATCCTGCATTGACGGTGAAACGTGCTGCTCCTGATGGTGGTAGGTGTATCTATATCTCATTTCTTCTTGTTTTGCAATAAGCGTGTTACGTGCAGTTTTGCAAGTGTGAAGTTTCTTTGTTAACATGGACATGACATTCTTTCTGTCAATTGCGTAGTGTAACTATGTTCTTAAATTCTCTTTGGTTCCAATAGAAAGCGGTGAGAAACCCTGCATACCGCCTAAGACATCATCTGTGTCACAAGGAAAAATGAAAGGAATCATGAATTATCTCAGACAGAATGCTAATATAAGAGGGACTGTACAGAATACTAAACGAACAGAGAAAGTACAGTTATCAACTTCAAGCAGCTTCTATGATTGTGGAGGCAGCAACAGCCACAATTTTGATGTAGAGAAAGAACCATTAGTTGCGAGACAAGATATTGATGGATTGAAAGAGGTAGTTTTTGGCACAGGCACTAATGATAATGACCTCGGGATTTTGTTGGATGAGCAGCCTGACCCTTCGAATCAGACAGCAAGAACAGAAGGGATTATGAGTCATCTCAGGCAAAACGCTAATGCAACAGGGATAGTGCTGAATCCTAAACAAATGGAGAAAGGAAATTTAGGACCTCCTGGCATCTTCTGTGGCGATGGGGGCAGCATAAGCCAGAATTCCGTGGTAGAGAAGGAACCACTTGTGGTGACTCAAGATGTTGATATAATGAAAGAAGTAGCTGTCGGTACAGGTATCAATGGTAATGCCGAAGTGTTATTGTTGGGTGAGCAGACCAAGCATTCAAGTCAGCCGGCGCGAGGCAATCTAGTTGAAGAAATCCGATGCAGCAGTGATGCAGCGGGCTTTGTTCAGGTTCCCAACACTGAGGAACATGGGAATTTCACCGGAGCCAAAAACCGCAGGCAGCTGCTTATTTCTAAGGGTTCAATCTCGCAATGGACAGATGAACAGCTGGATGAGCTTTTGTTGTTTGATTGAGTTGCCCATTGCAATGTACTCAATGCTGCTAAGTCATTTTTCATTTTGCTACATTCAGAATCCTTAAGAGACAAGAAGGAATTAATGTTCGAGAAGTGTTGATATTACACGGACACAGACTTCTCTTAATGTGTGGAGATAAAACTGATGACTCAACATAATTCTGTTAAATAACATTAGTAAAAATGGATTGCACATCAGCATGCAAGTAATTCTTCTGCTAAACCCCACTAAAACGGCTCAATGCTTCATTAGAGAAGAAAAATTGCCAGACGCAATTGCTGAAGAAATCAACATAATATCTGTCTGGTAGCTTCAAATGGTTAAATGCTATACTCTAATATCATTGCATTGGCCTAAAAGGCTGGAGACTCCCCTCTCAAAAGATAGAATTACACCAGCTGTAAATTATCTAAGAAAATGAAACAAAATTGCACTATACTTATATTGATAATAAACTACTACATTGAAAATGTTGGTTCAGAAACCACCTTCAAGGAAAAGGATTTGACTTTATGTCACAAAGGAGAAGGGAAGAAAATTTTTTTGTGGAGCTCTTGAAATGTATGGTGATCGATTGTTCATTTGGTCCTTGTGAGACAAGGAAATGGTTTGACTTTCACGAGATATTGAGATGCTGACCTCCTACAAACCTGATTATGTTTCAATCGCCTACATCATAAACACCTTTCTTAATCTTTCGGCAGAATGCGATGCTTGTTTATTGGCTGGCTCCAACACCAGCGCATACGAAAAATCTGCAGAAAAAGGTGCCATCAAGCAAAATAACTTCAGTCAACAAGCAACTAATACTAAATTACACGATGCACCGTATTAAAACTTTTCAGTAAAACAGCTTCAGCAATCCTCAGGGCTGCTATTATTATGCTATTTCAATACCCAGAGGAACTAAATCATTTTAGATACTCTGATTGTACAGAAAACATTCTGTTGTGTGCTCAGTCTGTTCAAAACCCTACATACTACCTACTGAACATGAGCAAAGAAATTACTGACCTTCAATTGCCTCCTTATAATATCCTAGCATCTCTCTTGCTGTGCCTCTGCGCAAATAAGACTTCACATTCTGATAAAGACAAAGAAAGCAGAAATGTTATAATCCACTTGATGCAAATCAAGATAAAGGAAGAAATGTTTCCAATAACATCAAAGCAAAACTGCATGTTTTGAGAACACTCGGCAGATTCAATGTTAGACAGACAAGCATCATGTCATTATTATGCATACACCACTAGCTCTAACTGCAGGATTCTCTTTTCCCTGAATTTAGCTCAAATAAATAGAGGAATAGCATCAATAAGACATTTGATTAGCATTTAACCACAACTAAATTACTTTGGCCATTGCTACAGAAGCAATTTAAAGAAGCAGGTGTCAAAATTTCTAAGTCAAGAGCACGAAAGATTGCAAAAGCAATTGCCATAACGCAAATGATTTTAAAATTTGAGAAATTTGATCAAACTGATATTTCAAATACCAAAGAACTGGTCTATTTTGTATTATTAAAAAAAAAAATCTGCAGACACAATCTGTTGCTGTAGGTGTAATGGTTGGTCTGTCCTGCTATCCTTGCTATAACAATACTCAGACATACAACATTATGCATGGCAGCCAAACTTAGATCCATCTGTCATTGCAGCAATAATATTCAGACATACAATGTTATGTAGGGCAGCCGAACTTATTTATCAATCATTGCGGAATTAATAGTCACAAAAAAAAAAAAAACAAATAATATACATTAAGAAAACCCCACCTTTCTATCCAGGTTGATTGCCTTCGTACAGTCTGCCTCAGCTTGAAGGAAGCTGGATTTGGACAGAAAGAAATTTATCAAGCACACATTGCAAGACAACAATTAGGTATTTCTCTCAAGAATATAACAATACCTGCCAAGTTCCAGATTTGCTGCAGCCCTGTTGCTGTAATATGTTGCATTATTTCCATTAAGTTTGATAGCTTCTGTATAAAAGCCAATAGCCTTCTGCCACTGCTTCTTTTTATATGCTTGGTTTCCCTAAATCATACATTTAGAGAACACATGAGATTGCTTTCAGGAGTGAAAAATGCACAAAGAAAAGAATGATTACTGATCTGTTTTCACTTAGTATTGTACAATACATCCTAAGCTTTGCCTAGTTGTAATGCAATCTACTAGAATTGGGTCAATCTAAAGTTTGTTTGGCTCTCAAATTTACTGAACAAGCATATTAACAGCACAAGGGAGCAGACCGTGAATTGAGACGGGAAGAATTTCATCGCATGATCTCTAAGATGGCTAAACCCTGTTGTCAAAGATGTTGGAGGATGCAAAACAATGTCACAAACAATATATTAATTGACTTAATGAAGACTCCTGAGAATAAAGCAATAAAGAGACCAAAGTCTCAAATATTTGAAGCTTTTTACCAAACAAAATATGATATGAAAATTTTCTAAGCCACAATTGCTGATTAAAAGGCATAAACAACTATAACTGGTAGATCCTCTCACATAAAACAACAGACTCCCATAAAATTTGTTATGTGTACTCTGATGTTGTGTACACTAAAGCAGAATCATTGGACAAGTATTTGAAAGAAAGAAAGCTTTTGAATTAACAAGAGCCTTTGTTAGTCAAAAAAAGTGAATAAAGATTAAATCTGAGAAGTGAGTTCTGAATATCTCTGGAAATTAGATTCAGAAAACTCAACTCTCTTAGCAAGGAAAAAATGACCACACAAAGGATTACAAAGCCAAGTTACACCAAGCAGACAATCTAGATGGGGGACATTAACTTCAATAGGCAGTAAACTTCTGCAATAAGAAAACCAAAAAACAGTCAAGAGAAAGATAACAATAATGTACCTTTTCCTTAGCAATCTCTGCAGATTGTTCCTTGCTGACAGTATTAGTTGACAATTTAGATTTAGAAGCAATATCAGCCTGCTCCTGTAGACATGAATACATATTCTGCACGGTATCCAACAAAAAGCGATCACCCCCATGCCTGGCTATGAAGGACACTGAAATAGGGCAATTGTCATGAAATCCAAGTGGTATAGTGACCTGAAAAATTAAGAAAAAAATAGAAAATTAAAATTCTACAGTTTCTATCATTACATGAGAAAAATTTAAGCAAACCATGGAACTTGTTTCCTTTTAACTATCCAAGCCATCGGAAAGTGTTTGTCATTCAAGGGGTATTTCACCTCACAGCAACCCGATATGCTAGCAATGCTCAGTAAACTGTATGCACAGTTCTGATAATCCTCTGATAACATCTCCTTCGCACCAAGTTTTGGAGGAGGAGAAGCAGTGGTAGGAATCACTAGTACACCGTCATCCTAAACAGAATACCACAAACAATAAGAACAGTCAATACAGCAGTGTTAGACAAAGCCATTTTTTCTGTTTACTTGGAAAAGAAAACAGGAAAATAAGACATGTCACCTAAAGCCCCAACAATGGATACTGAAGCCATGCAAAATGTTTCTTTTTTTTTTTTTTTACAGTTAAAGCTTAAAGAAAAAAAAATTAAAATGTTGGTAATAGTGGCATGTTCGAGTAATAAGAGAAAGATTGAAGAGGTGCAAAACAAGACCCCACAGGAATTTACCATATGTAAAATTGCAGGTAACACAACAACAGTAAACAGCTGAGTAAGAACCAAGACCTAATGTAGGCATGGTGGCATTATTAAGTAGTCTCTGCAGAGAATGGATGAAATAAAACCTAGCTCAAAAGGGGTAACCATTCCCTGAAGAACCATGAATCTAACATAGAACACGCATGAAACTTGTATCAGAATATCAACATAGTGCACACATGAAACTTGTATCAGAATATTAAAGGTTTTCTCTAAGCAAGATGAAACACAGGACAAGCATGTACACTTTGACAAAAATGAATAAGATTGTCAAATTTGGTTGCAATCAGTTGAAACAACTGATTGGGATCAATGATCAGCAAATCTGTCGAGTAATTTGATTCTTTGACAACCACTGCTTCCCTTGAGATCTATTCTTTAATTATGATTGGTCTGAAGATTTTCTTTCAGCAAATGCCAAAAAGAGGTTTGGATTTATCCTCTTTATATTCATTTCTATTACTTATTGCCTTTGTTTTAACCACACATCCCCCTCACCCCACCCCAAGGAAAAAAAAACCAAATCAAACTTAATTATCACACCCTCACCCCCACCCCAAGGTTTGTGTGAGGGATCCCTAGCCCTCTTGATCCACTTCAAGAGGCTGAGGCTATTCCTTGTGGACAAACAAACCAGCTGAAAAACACTGGATATACCTAAGAACCTAAAATACCAATGATTTTCATTAGCTGTATTTGATCATGGAAGAAATTGAAAGAAGCAAAGCAAATTTAACTTCTTTCAATAAGCACAAGCCCATCAATACCCAAGTACGTATGCATATAGAAAACCAGCTCGATTCAGCAAGCAAAAGTAAGCGATCATTCTTATGCACAATCACACAATGGGAACAACGGTGAGCTAAAAATGTTACCTTCAAAAGATAATTGATAGCCGAACGCATTTCATTTCGAATGCATTTGCAGTTTTCTATATCCTTTTCTTCAATTTCCACAATTCCTTTTATTTCTGCAGAGATAGCTGGATCTAGAGTGGGGTTCACTGATTCAATCCACTTGTTATGATTATTTTTGAACTCATGTCTGCATTAAAAAATAGACAAATTCAAGCCATTATCTGGTGACAAAAGCAAAGACAATTAAGAAAAGAAAGCATCATATCTTGTTTTACAACTCACTGGATACACCAACAGCGAAAATATGGCAATGCTAACCAACATCTTCCACAGGATTGAATATAATACTAAGGCCAAACTGATGCACAAATGCAATATTGCAATCATAACATTATCAGATTCTATCAACTTAGCATGGGGATCGGGGAAGAGAGATCTTATTCACCCACTCTGTCACACATGTCATATTAAAGTTTCTGCTCCAAGCTTCTATAAACATAGTATTACCCTCATCAGTCAAGTGTCAACCTCACTTCTAAGTTCTAAACTATCTCATTATTATTAGCAAGTATTTCCACAAAAGCTTAATGGGGACATCAACACAGACCTTCTCCACCACATCCACAGCTGTAGTGGGAGCCAACTTGTATCTAGTGGCCAAGCATTGTAACATGCAAGCACATCCACATCCATCTTCAGCATGAACCAAAAAATAAATAACAATAACTTAAACATGCCAGCCGAATGATCAAGTATTTGCAATTATTTCACAAATCAAGTCACGTAAAGGAGTTTGGGAATATGAAGGAGAAGTTACATGGCAAGATTGTATTGTTGCAAAATCATGTGGCCACATAAGCCTTCAAAGGAAATTCTGACTAAGGATGGTAAGTCTTAGCCAAGCCATTAAAATTTTGCAGGCTCATAAATATTTAAATCATTAAGAAGAGAACTCACTGATGAAGTAACCGCATAACATTTGCAAGCATCCTCATCAAAGAGGTTTTTTGTTCACCATTTGTTTTATGAATCCCCTTCAAGCTTGGAACTTTGGAACCAAAATAACCACCAAGATTTTCATGCTTCAACACTTGTCCTGAACAAGCTTATTGAAGACAACTCAGAGAGATACCAAGATACAAATCAAAAACTTGAAAAAGTAAAGTTAAAAGGGATTTCCTGAGAAAAAAATCTTATGGTTAAGTGGTGCAAATCAAAAACTTACTTCCGAAAAGCTTCTCAGTTGACTTAGTCACCACCTGAACAACTCTGTCAATAGGAATCTTCAAGAGCTCAAAACAATCATCAGCTATTATAATTTGCCTAGGATTACGTTGAACTGCAAACGGAAGTTGCAGCACAACATGGCCAACACGACGTAGAATATTAGGATCCCTAGCAAGCCAGCCTGCAGAAGCATTTTGTGTGTCAACACGATGAGATGTTAACCACCACATAGAATTCAATTAACACTCTAAAGGGTTACTCCTATCTCCTTAAGTAACACAATGAAATGCAAAGATGAGATATCATTTGGGATGATAAATAGTTGCCCATGATAATAACATTTTTGAATCAAGGAAGAATAACAATTTCGGTGGCGCATACCAACAGTATCAAGACTCGTTGAAATAGGTATGATTCCCATGGGAGAAACAGCCCCATGAGATGGCCGGAACCCTAAAATTCCACAAAATGCCGAAGGCACTCTCACACCACCAACAGTATCAATACCTGCCAAAAATGCTCATCATTATCCTCAATTCTAATGACACCAGGTTAATTTAGTAAATAACATAAATAATACACAAAGAATTTTCTTTTAAAAAAAAGGCACGCCTATATATACAAACGGTTAAAATATTAGTTATTCTAATGTAAATTGGTTAACTTTGTAACACCAGCAATAACAAAGACATATTAATATAATAACAAATTTGGACCTGCCATCATTCGTATGCTTATGTTCCAAATTTATACCTATAATAGAAGCAGAAAATAGTAACTTTAAATTGATACCAAGCAAACTTATCATTACAATTAAAAATGCGACTTGCAATCACTATTGAAACCCATGCATGCTCAAACATTTGAAACCGTCATCACATAATAAGAAATTTTACTGCAAAGAAGTTTTAACTCAACAAAGAATTTAATTTGTTGAGATCAAATAGAAATGCTCTGCTCCTCTTGAGAAGCCTCCACTGATGCTCTCAATATTGGTAATGTACTGATGTAGGACAACTTAGCTTCTTTAGGAGTTATTTTTTATTTTTCAATCTTGGAATATGCAGAAATACTTTACCAAAAGATTAAAAAAAAAATTCTCACCCAAGGAAAAGTCTACAAGATTAGCAGCTACAGCAACAGAAGCCCCGCTAGAAGATCCACCTGGTACTCGTGCAGGTGCTGCAGGATTGGTGGGCGTACCATAATGCTTATTTGTTCCATTGATGCTGAAAACGAAGATGCAAAAAACAACTGATGCCGAGTAATCCAAACAATAAAAAAAACTTTACTAATTGATGCAGACACCACTGATTTAGATTTTCAGCGACCTTCAGGGAGCTTCTAAAATTTTGTATGATTTTCAGAATTTCAAGGTCCATTTTAAAAAACTTATGTTGCCCGATAATGAATTATGATACCAAAAAAAGTACTTTCTATGTTTACAATAACACAATAATCTCAAGAACTACCAACCTATAGCCGAGTTCATCGACCACGGTTTTTCCAACGCAAGTAGCACCTCCCTCAACGAGAGTTGAAACTACAGTAGATGTTCGAGAAGCTGCATCGTGCGTCCTTGCCCAATCTGGATGACCAAAACCACTTACATATCCCTCGATATCGAATCTGTCAAACACAAACCAAAATCCAAATAAACAACTTTTCACATATTACAAGCATACAACAAATAAAATAACGAAAAAGCGAGCTTACAGGTCGGAAACGGCGAAAGTGAGAGCAGTGAGAGGATGAGGCGCCTTGGGAGGAGCAGGTGGAGGCGGAGGAAGAAGCTGGAGCTTCTCGATAAACGCGCCGAAGTCTTCTTTGATATTTTTCTTGAGCTTTTTAGCCACTAACAGAATTCCAGCCAAACTCAGTCCGAGTAAAACCCACAGATTGGCAGTATGAGAAGCCATGGCTAAACCCAGAATAGAAATTCAGAAAGGAATAACTTTTGGAGATAAATATTGAGTTGCGTCGAGCAGCAGCTGCACTGCTACCGTAACCTAGACGAATTTGTTAATGAAAGTGAGGCTGCTGGCAGTATCGATCAAGCCAGAATATATCGGTAATTATCTCTAGACTCCCTATATTATTATTTAATTAAAATGTACCCCACCTTTCGGTAATATCACGGTCCTCCATTTTTTTTCTATTGTTTTGTCCTCCCCTTACTTCTATTTCTAATTATTTTTCATTCCTTCATCATCTCTGTATTTTATTTATATAAATAATTTTCTTTTAAATCTTTGCAAAAAATAAGAAAAGATTAATCCTGGTGATATTAAAAAAATATTATTAATTAAGTACTTGAATCTTTAAAAGATTATTTTTTAAAAAAAAAATCAAGAGATTTATTAATTTATTGAGAAAATAATTTATCTTATTCATCAAAAAAATTATTTTTTAAAAAAATTATGAAATTGACTAATTTGTTTGAACAATAATTTTATAAAATTAATGATTTGTCGACTTTATAAATTGTTGAATATTTTCTTGACAAATCATGATATTTATTTGTCGAGATAATAATTTATCTATAAGAAAAATAATTCTCTTTGATAAATCATGACATTTGTTATTTACTACAAGAACTCTTGATGAATCAACATAGATCCTAAATTGTCGATAAATTTTTGTCAAAACAAAATTAACTATACAAACACTAGTGTCTTTGTCTTAAATATCCCTTTTGGGTTAAACATAACAAAAAAAATTAAACTAAGGTAATAATTAGAAATGAGCTTAAAAATTGGATCACATCATAATTAAAAAAAATAAAGATTATTTTAGTAATTTAAAAAAGTTAGGGACCTCTTTAATATAAATAGACAAACTTTGTTCTTACTTGGAATATTACGAATATAATAAAAGAATCGAATTTTTATTATACCTTTTACTAACACAAATAAAAAAAAGACAAACTGTCTTCTTTTTTGTTTACGTCTAAAAGAGACAAAATATGCCTCAATTTTTTTTTTACCCAAAATGCTGATTCATAAAAAGAATAATGTTATAATTTTAAAATTTTATGTCAAATTTTTATTCTAAATAATATGTTAATTATTAAATAAATATAGAGGTGTCAAAAGGGTTCAGTCGGTTCATACTTAATTCAATCTCATGTTGAGTTTAGGTTAGGTTAAAAAATAAAGACATGTTATATATTCAAGTTCTCGTAAGTTTATTTATTATATTTTAATATATATATAAATATTATAAATTTATATTTTATAAATAAATATTAAATAATTTATATAAATATTTTATTTATTTAATTTTAAATAATTTTAATTTTTTATTTTAAATTAATTTAAATTTATAACGCTAATTAAATTATTTTTTATTATATTTATGAGGAGGTTTACTAGCTTGTATGGGTTCTATTTTAGCTTATATGGTTGGCCGATTTGCCACTCTTAAATGAATGTGTATTTTTATAATTTTTAATATTATTTATTAAATTATCTCACCATCTATTTGATGAATATTTTATTATTTAAAATAAAAAATAAAAATTTTGACACATTTAATATTACTCTTCTTAATATATTCTAAAAAATATGAAATCTATTTTTTAAAAAATTTTATATTTAAAGGGGCAAAACACAATTTTTTGCATTTTTCAAAAACAATTTAACACCAAATTTTCAAATATATTTTCTTATTTGTTATCAATGAAATAATAATTTTGGTATTTTAAAAATATAATATTTTTTTAATCAATTTTAACAAAATATTGTTCAATATCACTTTACGTGCCCCATTTTTAAAAGTAAAAATTTTAACTACATTTTTCAGTAAAAAATTGTGCAATTACTTTAATAAAATAAAATAATAAAATAAATATAATTTAAAATTTAAAAAATTTATTTTTGAAAATCTAAAATTTGAGTTTCTCTCAATATAGTTTTTTTTTAATTTTTTTTCAATAACAATTAAATAACATGAAAAATTGTAAAATTTTTATTTTGTATATTAAAAATAATATTTTGGTAGTCAGAAAAACCATACCATTCCTGCATGAGCACTAATTTTATGTTATCTTACTATTTTTATTATTTAGTATTTCTAAAATATTATTTTTAAAAATATTATCAAAATTTGAAAATATTAATTAAAAAATATAATTTTCATATATATATATATATTATAAAAACACAAATACAAAAATTTGACTAAATCCTACGGATTGTATTCATTTTCCAAAACTGTTTTCCGTTTTAAAAACGGTCGATCTGGGTTGGGTTTGCCATTTTTCCGTAAAACCTCGGCCAGAAAACCCCCCTGATAGCTTTGGACAGCTTGATTGGTGCTGATTATCAAGGAGTGCACTGCTGTATGTTAGACGGTCGCAGATCATATCACCATCACTAGCATCACCCTCTATAAGGAACAAGCAAGCAAAGGGTTACAGGAGTCAAATGATGTTGTGTTGTGTGGATGGAATTTCATGTATGAATTGGTGTGACACTGTTATTAATACATTGGCATGGCTTAAGTAAATAATTAAAACGTGTTTAATATTTTAATATAATTATTTATTATCATAAATTATTAAAAAAATTATAATTTATAATTATTTTTAAATAAAATATTTTATAATGATACTATTTTTGTATTTTTAATAAATATTATTAAAAAAATAACTGGAATCATTATTCAATTTATATTTATTAATTATTTATAATTATTTTTTTATTAAAAATTATAGATATAAATTATATATTTAAATAAAATTTATTCTAATAATAATAATAATAATTGGACTGCCAAGTCTGTGTGTATATATGTTTCCATTTTCCAAGGACTAATTGGTAAATCCACATTCTGAATGGGGTGCACGTGTGACTTGTAAATGTTTGGCTCCTCAAAACCTGTGCGAAACCCTAGAAGAACACAGTGTCGTAATGGAGGAAAGAGACGACTATAGATTTCTAAAGATACGAGACGCTATTCTCTCTATAAACCAAAAAGTGAACATAATCGGTGTAATTGTCGAGATCGGTTCCCCTAAGCAAACTAACGGCCATGGTAATTACCTCTAAAATTCTTTCTCATTTGGAATATAATTCAAACAGTTGATTCATTTTAAGCTTACTTGGATTGAACATTCATTTATTACGTATGAATAATTGGGCAATGAATATTTCGGCTGGCAGTGATGACAAAAAGGCCGGACTTACGGCTGCTACTAATTAGCTGGCAGTAGAATGATTATTTGTTTCTGTAAGGTGTTTGTGCTGAGCCAGTCGCTCCATGTCTTAATGGATTTTGAAATGTTTTTAAGAAGTTTCCTTTTCGTTGTATTGTGTAAAATTCAGCATGAATGATTTTGCAGCAGCTGATTCTGGGCACTGAATGAAGTAAATTTGAGTATTCTTCAGTTGCCGAGCTGTTTGAGCTGTCTTTTCTTTGATGTCTATTCCACAAATTCGAATTTCCACGTTTGTTTGGAATCCAATAAGTTGAGTAATGAGGATGTTTTGAATTTGGGGAATTAATCAGAAATTTTTTTAGCATATGATTATGGTAATTCTGAAAGCAGCTGTTGTTTTTTCCAGTTTCTATAGTGATTCTGTGAAACTTCTATAAATTTATTTTTATCTTAGTTTATTTTACTAAGTGCATATGTCTCGTTTGCAGATAGCTTTTGTGCACTAAAAATAATAGATGATACGCATCCGAAAGATGGGATTTCCATTAACATTTTTGCTGACAATGTGGAAAAGCTTCCTCGTATTGCATCAGTTGGGGACATAATTCTGCTTTCTCATGTCATGGTATAAAGTGATGCTAATTTTTTTTAAGTATTTGATTTCCTATTGCTTTTCAGGATTTTTTTTCTTTTTCTTTTTAATTTTATAATTTATTATATCAGTATTTACATAATTACGAGGCATCCTGACCGTCCTTTCTATGTTGTGATTTTAATTAATTGCATCATTGTTTCCTATAGGAAAATAAAAAGATCCTCATGCTTATGAGAAAATCCAAATTTAATGAAGTTCCTAGAGCTTTTATCTTTGGAAGATGAATGAAGAGAAAAGGGGTTGGGACACCAAAGAGTTGAAAATGGAGTTTGTCTTTTCTCTCCTTTTTTTTAGTCCTCTGGAAGTTGTCGCCAAACAAAGGCAATAATCAACAAACATATGTTATAATACATGCCTTTTTTCTAACACCCCCCAAACAAAAGAAATTAATAATTTATTAATTTGGATATAATAGGAAAGAAAACAAAAAATCATACTAGGTTTTATCACTCGTATAAGTTGGTAGGACAACTTTTCTCTTTTCTTACATCCGTACTTTCCAAATTTTATATTGTATTGGCATATTGCATGTATCAATGTGCATGCATATAGCAAACTTTATAATTTTCACTAAAATGAATTTTAATAAGGCATAAAATTGGGAGCTACGTTTGTGCAGATGAAATTTCATCACAGGCAAGCATATGCCCTTTTCAACAGAAAGTTTTGTTCGTTTGCTTTGTATGAAGGGAAAGATGGTAAAGACTTCCTTCCTTACCAAGTTTCTTCGAAATTTTTGCCAAGAGGACAGGACAAGAAGTTTATAGCAAGGCTGAGGAAATGGTTGCATAATTTTCAGCTTAATGAAGGTATTCTCTAGAATATGCTATATTGATACTCAATAGTAGTAATTAAATTTGTATTTATACATGCAGTGGTTTACATGCTATTATATCAAGATATAACTTCTCATTGATGTTAAATGGTATTACAAAAAGCCGATAATGGGAGTAAAGTTATCAGATGATGGAAATTGTACATATGTGCTTAATTTCTACTTGTACTTCTAATCCTTATAAAATGCTTTGAACATTGTGTGTGCTTGGTAGATTCCAAAAACTTCTTGTTGTTAAGAGAAATCAAGGAAGGGCATCACATTAATTTGGCTTGCAAGGTAATTCATTTTTTTTTTTTTATGTTTTCATATATTTGAGTCACTTGTCAAGATTTTAATCTGATTCTTTTGATTTGAAACTCTCTCTCTCTCTCTCTCTCTCTCTCTCTATATATATATATATATATATATATTTATGAGGGAAAGAAACAAAAGAAATTTCCGTGACAAATCTACTTATATTTCTATATGATTAATAGGAAGTACTGATCAATTTTCAATGTTTCAATGTTTTGCCACTTCAAGATACTTCATATCTGTGAAGTTGCTAAGGGTGAGTGGCTGGCCTTTGTTTGGGATGGAACTGATACTCCACCAGTCCAGATTGATACAAAGTGAGTCAATATAAGTTACTTTTTCATGCCTAGTTGTAATTGATTCTCTGATTTTGTGCACATGAATTCAGGTTGGTGTTTTAGTAATGATTATCTTTGTGGGGGGAGGTGTGGTTGAGGTGGGAGGGTTGCGCACAGGCACCTCTTGGAGTTTGATATATGTATGACATAGGATAATCCCAACAAGTTAAAAATAAAGAGTGAAAAGTGACAAGAACAAACTGATGACCAACTCTATATTTGTTAGAATTCATTAAGAAGTGATTTCTCTTTTCCAATTCTGTTATGATGTCCAAGGTGTTCATAGTTTTTATTCTCTCTCTAATCTTTTAAACGTTTGGGCTGGGTGGTGTTGTTTATTCTTCTATTTTTTAATGGGAAGCTAGAAAGATTTCGTTAATATAAGATAGAAGGGATACAAAGTTTCATAATAGTTGAATAAATAATGCAAACAACAGGGTAGCAGAAAAAGGAAGAAAAATCAATCAATAGAAAATTCTAATGAACAACTTGCAAGCTGAAGTAACTTATGAAGAATAGCTTCCCCTTGAAATGGATAATGAAAAACAACTTATTTGAATTTGTTTGAAAAAAGTGTCCTAAAATTAAAATTTGCAATATGTCCACATCCTTGCAATAATTCTGAAAAGAATCCCTCTCCCAAATAATGATCTCATTAGTGACTTGATATATTATTTGATATATTAAACTCGGTTCTTAGATTTATGTGGGTATTCTTATGTTACAGCATAAGTGTCATCATCCATAAGCTGTGCCTATATGCTACTTTCTTAAGGACAATATATATGTTAAAGATTTTAGTTGCATTACAATGTAATTTGAATGTTTGGATTAAATTTTTAATATTTACAAAAAATAATTGTCTTATATTGTTAATTATGAACCATAGGCTAGAAGAGGAAATGGAGCACGAGCTTCCTTTACAACTGGAGCACTTGCCTCTATCAAGAGATATATTATGTTCATTTCCTGGTGTTGGAAGTATCTTGAGAGTGATCATAGAGAAAGGTGTTGAAAAGCATATCCTTCATCTGCTAAAGACTGGTAAATGGGTGAAACTTCTAAATGTTCTCTGTCAAGTGAATGCAGGATTATGGTGTGGTGTCTTGACACACTTCACAAAGCTACGTTTTATGCCAAATGACGACAGTCTCACGGTGGAGCGCCAAAGGTTATTGTTGCATTCAGTTAACTCTTTTCACTTAATAAATATACTTATGACTGACTTGTACTGCATGTTTTATGCTTTCAGTTTGATGTACTAATTATTGTTATACATTTAGAATATATTTATATAACTCAGGTCTTATGATGAGCGACTGTCAATGACACTTGGCCGGATGCCTTACTGGTGCTTTCCTTGGACTTCGAGAATTACAGGTTTACCTTTATCATTTGTTGGTGATTACTTTCTTGCTCTATTTGAACTTTTTGTGTATTTTATGTCTGATTTAGTCTCATGGAAATATCACCTTTACACCTAGAACCTCTGAATCATAATTATGATTTATTGACCTATAATTTTTTATTGTCCTATCAGAGGTTGATTATGATGAGGATGTACCATTTGTTACGTTGATGGACGTTCTCACTTATTCACAGGTATCCTTTCTTATGCAAACCATGTGTTCTTGATCTTTTCAGTTCTACTCTGATGTCCATTATTGTCATAAAGGTTCTTTTCCTTTCTTTTTCTCCATTTTATTTGAACCTTTTTCCAAGAATTTTGTTGGAGCTTAATATTGATATCAATCTTCAACCTAACAACAACATTACAGACATTAAGACATCAACCTAACATCAAAATCACAGACATTAAGAGACATATTGCTTGCAAGAGAATGTTTTGGGCCTACACACAGCTTAATGGTCCTTAATGCACGATGACAGGTAACAGCTAAATTCAAGTGTGCAGTTCGAGTTGTAGCTGCACTTCCATGGCGGGCTGAGGACTTCTGCTCTCCTCTTGGGCATTACAGAATCAGGCTGACCCTAGAGGATCCTACTGCAAGAATCCATGCTTTTGTGTACACTAACGATGGGGTGAGCACATGTTTCTGACCTTTATAGATTTTGCCTAAAATCCTTCAGGTCAGCCCTAGAAATTTTTTTAAGAAAACTCTTTGCGCAATACGTTTGATTTACATGCATCTGACTCATTTATTCTCTTCAATACAAGGTTGCTTGCTTGATTTTGACAAATTCAATTTCCGCCACTTTGTTGTTTTACAAGGTTGATAAAGAAACATTTCTCAATTCAACTCCTAGGAATCCTATACCTGTCCATTTTTAACCTCCCTTAATTCCCTAATTACTTCTCCTGATTAAAATTGCGTGGGATTAATCTTTGCTGCAAAATCAATATTTCACTAACTGGTATATACTACTTTTGTGAACTCTCCTTGATTTCTTAATCTTCATCAATGATAGGAGAAACTTTTTGATGGTTATCCCTCTGTCGATGTATTGAAAAGAAAGATGAACAAATTGCTTGGAGTGGCCGTAAGCAACGATGGAAAGGAAATTAAGGAAGCTCCCAGAAATCCGGGATGGGTGCAATGTTGCCTCAAAGCATACTACCTTGATAAAAATGACGTTTGGGGAAGCAGGCACTATAGAATCTTTGACACCAAGATAGCAGGTTAAGGTCGACATCAGCCATTCGTGTTCTGGGACTGTACTCGTCATATTGTGTATCTTTGGTCTTAAAAGTGAACTGTCGACATAAACTGTTGCTAAACCTAAGTTGTTGTATATGTAATGTTGAGCTACTATTTATGTGTATAAATTTTGGTACTGTATCATTATTCATTTATTTTTCAATTTTTCTGAGTGGGTAGTCATTGACTAATGTATTTTTTTCAGTAACATTCCCAATGAAAAGGAACTTGAATTTTCCTTTTGTTTTTGGGTTTCTCTTCTCTTAATCCTTTTATTTTTAACCTTGGTAAATAATTCTGCTTTTATATTAAAGAGTTTTGAGGAATGATTATTTTATTATATTATTATATTGATGTAGAATCGTAATTATACTATTGTTATGGAATTATTTAATTAAAAATATGGAGAGAAAATCCTAGATTTGTGATTTTAATTATTAAATTTTATTTTTATTTATATACATGTTTTTTTATTTCACTCTTTTATCTTCAATTCATAATTTTTTTTAATTAAATTATTAACGAACACGATCCAGCCTAAGATTCTATCCATGTTGATGTGTTTTATTGCATAATTTAAAGAAATAAATTCTTTTATATTTTTTATTAGATATCTCTGTCTGAATCCATCCACTGAAAGAGGTTTCACTTTGTCAACAGGAAAAGAGTTACTCCCAACCAGAGAATTTCCCAAAATAGACCACAATAATTCCCATAACCGAACATGTCGTCATCTTAACAAAATTTGAGGCACATTCCGGCTCACGGTTGAGAAATTGTTGGAATCAGGAGTCATGAGAAATCCTCAAAATACCATTGGCAAGGGAAGTCAAAAGGCAATTTTACCAGTGTTTTCATTCAATGGTGAAGCAATGCCATGAACTGATCTGCTGAAATCTTCTATGCAATCTTAATATTCAACCATTTCTGTGAGTCAAAAGAACATTCTTATTTCTCCAAGGGTAGTATGTTTGTAGCTGTTGTATTTTTGCTCAACTTTGAACACACAGCAAGTCCAATTTTGGTAAACTCTGCTTTCACTTCTGAACTAATATTTACTGATCATCCACCCACTTATATTTGACAATTATATTCCACTACAGTTAAGGATTAAAATTCATGACACCTTAATCCCAAATGTATCTAAGTTTCTCTATGGTACAATGCAAGAACCTGTTATCATCTAACTCTTAAAAAAAGGAAGCAGTCTGTACAACATATTTCGATAGGAATCTGTGTATTCATAGTTAACAAGGACAAAAACGAACCTTGCAGTTTCTAAACACCATAATTGCCACCAATTAATTGAGTGCAGCAGCAGCATGCTCATTGTGCTCGTTCGGCAAGGCCACAGCACCAGCAGCTTGGACTGCATGCCTTCGCTGCCGGTCACGAAGATAAAGGACAGTAAGAAGACAGACAACGAGAGTCAATATTGTAGCATTTCCTTCCTCCATGAAAACATTCTCCACCCATGCTTCTACTTTTGGATAGGCTTCAGGCAATGAATCAATCATGCGGACCTAATAAAATGGCAAAATCAGCATCAGTTAAAGTCTAGTTTAAAAAATAAATAAATACCTTTTTTTTTTCTTTCCTCTTTTTTACTTTTAAAAATATGAGCTATAAGAGATGCACCAAAAATAGCGAACTTATGCATTTTGTCCATCAAAATCTATGATAACCAAGACAAATTTAAGCTTGACCAATTTCAAACAAACAATTTCTAAAAACTGTAAAAGCTAAGGATAAATTCAATATCATTTTACCGTCAATTTGCTCAGCTAGAAGGCATGATGAAAGGAGCATTTTTGGCATCTTAATGCTGTTAAGTATCTAATAACACCACTAAATGTTTCAAAATTTAATTGAAGTAATCTATGCAATGAACTAAATACTATTCAGGCCATAGGCCATCGAAGTGCCTTGTAAGCAATAAGGAACCAAGAAGGAAAAAAAGGTCTATTTGAACTGAGCAGGCCACAGGCCCCAATAGATATATTTGTTTAAATTTTTCAACGATGCCAAGAAAGGCAAGCATATAGACAGACAAAGATAATCACCATGAAACTGTCAGGATAGTTCTTTCGTATCCACAAGCTTGTGAGTGCAAGGGTAACAGGTAACTTTGCTGCAGGATCAACCTCTAGAGCTTGATCATAGTAACGTTTGGAGAGATGAAGATCAAGTGGAAGTCCTTGGCCATGCTCATGCATGTACCCAAGGTTGAACATGGCTTGTGCATTGGATTGGAATCTGGCATGCATGTATGCCTTTGCTGCACGTTCATAATCCCTCTGAGTGCCCTGGCAAACAAAGATAAAAGAAAAGCAGGTTGCATAAACCTTAGGAGAAAGAGAGAACAGAGCTCCTGAAACAAGAATAATAGATCCTAAACTTGGAGAACATCCCTTATGTTGAGACACTAACCCGACCATAGTAATATGCATCCCCAATCAGCAAAGCAGCATGCTCATTACCCTGTTCAGAAGCTTGCCACCACAAAGAGTGTGCACACTGATGCCTTTCTGCATCAGTACAGAAACCAGATTCGCCCATGCACATGCTTCGTTCTCCATATTTATCAAGGATCCATGCAGCGTTACTTTGCGCTATCTCGTACCCTAGCTCAGCCATCCTTGAATACAAAAGGAATGCTTTACCCACATCACCTTTTAAGTATGATTCTAGAGCCCACCTGGACAAGGAACTCCATGGTCCTCGTTCAGCAACTAGTTTGTACAATACAGTAGCCTGAAACCAAGTAAAGCTCCAATATCGTGATATATTGATGTGCATGCATTTCATAATATACTAAGTTTTAGAAGTATATCATCAATAAATAAGCCCACGTATGGACTTCACAAAATCAGATGAAATTAGAAAACACACCTTCTCTAGCCCTTTCAGATTTCTTTTTCTCTTTCTCTCTTTCTTTAAATTTTTACCACAAAACTCCAAGTTCGAAAATATTTTTCCATTTCAAAAATTCAAACATTGAAGTGATAACATTCTTTGTCTTTCATTAACTCCATATTATCACAATAGTACAAACAATCAATAGGAACACATTTTTAGAGATAACCGATAACACATCTAACAAGAAAATATGTCAATGATCCAAGTGACAAGGCACTAAAATATTCAGGCAGCAGTCAATAAGAATATAACCAAACTGCATGCAACACAGGTCAATGAAAAGCAGAAAGACAAGAATTGGGTTCAAGCACATATTTTGTATGAAATAAAATTCATGTAAAAACAAGTCAAACCAAAACTAAAAAAGCAAAATAGAACAGAATTTACCATGGGAAGATTCTTCTTCAGTCCAACACCAGTATGGAACATCTTTGCCAATTGGTAAAATGCCTTCTGGTGGCCTGCATTAGCAGCCACCAAAAAGTATTTGCATGCTAGCTTGACATCCCTCTTTACCCCAATCCCTCTGTAATACATCACTCCAAGGTTATAATGCCCACCAGCCTCCTCGCTACTAGCTGCCTTCTCAAAGAACTCTTTCGCCTGTAGTAAAACATATTAGTTTTCAATCTCTTAAAGCTAACTTATTAATAGATCTCCAAGATCTTAACTACAAGCAGGTAAAAGACAATGGGAAAGCCAATGATCAAGTAAGGAAAATCAACAAATGTTTCCCATACCATTGATCATATTACAAATCTATTGTTAATTCCTTCTGAATTCAACTTAGTCAGAAGCCAGCTGAAATACAAGTATCTTCACTATCAAATGAAATGACTAGAAAGTCCAAGATGTGCACCTTGTGTTGACAAATTCACCAAGAAAATACCTAATTAGCAATAAATTAAGCTATGTGTCCAGCTTGACAGAGCCCTAAAACACATACTATTGGGGTGGTGGGGTGAAGAAGAAAGAATGAGATCATTTGTATAGAAGAAGTTGCCCACAATATGGTGAACAGTAAAAATTGTTTGGAGGTCCTTAGTAGCTATTCAGACTTCCACAAAAGAGGTGTTGGATTTCTCCAACACTCCTTTTTCAATGTCCTAACATTCTAAACACTACCAATATTTTCAGCACCTGAGAACCTAAACACCAAACCTGTTGACCTCAATTCAATCCCAAATTGATAGGAAACGCAATCATATCAATCTCCAACTGATCATAGACTTGTTCACATTAGCCTATTACCATAAAATCTAAATTAGCACTTAATTTAAGATCCTGTGCTGCAAAAATCTTCTGCTCTATATCAATCTTCTAATTCAAATCTTAATCGGAAAATAATTCAAACCAAATTTCAAAGTGTGAACCTTGTTTAACTGGAGGAAAATAATTCAAAATTGATGCATTTAGTGGGAATCTTTCAATATTGGAAGCAGTAGATTAGTATTTTCTGCCAATGACAAAATCTGTGTTGAAATAAATTCAACTAATGCAAAATTCTTAACTCTTAACTTAGATTAAAATAAACAGTTAAAAGGAATGATTCCAAATAACTAATTGAGGGTGAAAAGCAAGTGCCAGTAAGGAAACAGTAGGAAAAAGGAAAGCAAAACAGGAAAGCGAAGAGAAGCACTCTGCAATTACAAGATATATAAAACAGTCAACAAAGGAAGAACCAAAATGAACTTACTTTTGTATAGTTCTTTTCCACTCCATAGCCTTTGACATACAAATACCCTATACCATTATAAGCTGAATAAAGTTGTTGCTTGGCAGCAAGTGTAAGCCATTCAAGTGCCTTAGTGTAGTTCCTTTCAACACCTGCTCCTCTTGCATATATTTCAGCAAGAAATTCCATTGACAGCGCCTCGCCCTTGCCGGCAGCCTTTGAAAACCACATCAGTGCCTTGGCACGGTCGCGCCTCAATCCTCTCAAACCAAAGTAGTACAACAGCCCAATTTTATACATGGCTTCCGCATTCCCCTTTCGCGCTTGATACTCCAAAATCTGGAAGGCCTCGTCATCCTCACCTCGCAACTTTCTTAAAGACCCCTTATTCTCTTCAGCTCCATTATGAATTCTAATCGGTTCAATTACAGGTGAATCCTTTGAAATCAAGAAACTGTTCACTGCTATGTCTGCTAGTTCAGCATAAAATTTAACTGCTTTCTCATGCATCTGCAACAAAAAAGATAAATCTTTAGCACCGGGTGTATATTCCTTGCAATTTCTAAAGCTATGTTTTCCAATTATCTACTAGACACCAAGTTTTTCAATTCCTAAACGCAAAATTAGTAAGAACTTTTTGGAAAAAAAAAAGGGGGAACATTTTAAAAGAAATTTACTCACATCTTGACGCAAATACGTGTACGCAAGAACCATCTTGGACTGAATATTACCACCCTCAGCAGCAAAATGATGATATAGAAAAGCCTTAGCTTTATTCCTCTCTCGCATCAATCCCATCCCGTACAAAAACCCCAAAACCGACCGCGCGTGCGGATCACCTTCCTCCGCGGCCGTTTCAATCTCCGCCGCGGCCTCCTCCATCATTCTCACGTCGCCGTTGCTCACCGCCAACATCATCTTCGAAACGCTGACGTAATAGCTTCCGTTCAATGCATCGGGATCCATGCTGGGTTCAAAAATGGGGCTCCAAGAGCCCGGATCCAGATTCTCGTCCGGCATCGTCTCGGAGTCGCCGAATTCGTCCCAGTCAGCGGAGGTCTCATCGTCCAGAGAGCTCGGCGTGTCCTTGATGTCGTCTTGGGAGATAACGAGAACGAAAGGGCGCGCGTAGAGAGATAATGGATATAGAGAGAGAATGAGGAGAGAAAATACCAGTTTCTGAGCTGAGAATTCAGACATTTTTTCTGCCTCAATCAAAAGCATTCAGCGTCCGAACAGCAAGATCAACTGCTATTTGGGGACTTCCAGAGAAGACGACTCTCGGGGTAGGGGTAGTTTTGGGATTTTACAACATGCTCCCTTGCCACGTCGGGTTTTTGTCATTTGCCCAATTATATTTTGCCACGTAGGTTTTTCCTTCTTCTTGCACCATTTTCTGTACGCTACCCCACACCCACAGTTAGCTGTTGTTTTGGCCGTTTTTACTGAATAAAAAATTAAAAAATTCAATAAATATAATTTTTTTAGAAATTATACTTTCAAAAATAACGAAAATACAAAAATATTACCAGTTTCTTCTTATATTTACATTTTTAGAAAATGAAAAATGGACTGAGAGAATAAACAGTGACAAACGGCGTCCAAAGATTCGTTAAGATCGAAATCGTTTAAGCATGAGGAGCAGTCGTTCTGGTTGAGTTTACCGCTTCTGCTTCCCGGTTGTCTTCAGTATGTCCGCCGTAGAGCTTAAGCTTTCCCGACCAAACCGTATATATCGCCCCTCTGTACGTATTTTCTCTCTTTCTTTCTCGGTATTCACACTCTCATTAAAACGATGAAACTGATGATGACGACGATGATGATTGTTGGATTATCAGGAACTTCTTCAAGGCAAAATCATAATAAAGTCTTCTTCTTCCATTTCTCACTACGGAATTCATCTTACCGTCCACGGATCCGCCAATTTGCAGGTTTGATTGATATAGGATTCCTATTTTTCTTTTTATTTGCTTTTTCTTTTTCTCCTGAGAAATCGAAAAGAGCCTAAGCTAATTACCAATATTGTTGGTTGAAGATTCGGGGAGGATCAGCGGGTGTCATTGAGTCTCTTTATGGTGTTATGAAGCCAATTAACATCGTGTAAGTCTTTTTGTTGTTGCTGTTGTTGTATTTATGCAATGTTGAGGAGCTATGATATTTTCTTTAGTTAAGATAATAAGCAATTTGGTTTTTGTGACTCATGCTTCTTTTGTGGTGTTGATCAATTAATGGATTGAATGTTTCAGCCTTTTTTTTTTTTTTTTGGAGAATTAAAGAGTGATGATATAATCTGCAGTTAATTGTTTACTAGCTGGTATAACATCAGCATAATTTTAAAGAAAAAGGTGCTTTTGTTGGACATTGAATCCTTCTGTTAAATAGTAGTTTTTGACAGAGCAGTGAAACTGCGCTTAGAAAATTAGAAGTTTAAACTGAATAATAAGATGTGTCTTATGTGTTATAGTGTCTATGTTTGGAAATGGTTGCAAAGCAAAAGCCATTTCTAGATAGATAGATAGGAAAAATATTGTTGTGGCACAGAGTAATTACTGATAAGAATGTGAAACATCTTCGCAAGTGTATTGTGGTAAGAGCATTGGCAATAGAGATTAGTGTATGTGTGCTAGATAATAACTAATTCTTTGAGTCAAGGATTGAGAAATGAAGTAATTATAATTTTTTTTTGGTAATTTTTGAAATGCTTCCATTGACTTTGCCTTCAACAATTGGCCATGATCCTTGTTGCAGTGTGACCTCATGGATAACTTGTAGATCTTTTATGATGGTAGAGGACTTGTACTCAAGTCATAATATTCTACTTTTTCAGTCATTTGATATGGCTAATAAATGGGTGACCAGAGCTGAAGAGGCTCATAATGCTATTGTATGGAGGTCTGGTGTCAAGGGTTCTACCTCCCCTGTTACCATGTGTGAACAATTATGTGAGTTGCATTAAGCAATCTAGCTGATGGGCTCAAAGCTGGATCTGCCAAGTCTGTGTAGAAAAAGGGATCTTTCTGGACATTTGAATGCAAAGTATGAGTGAACTCGATACTGTGGTGCCTTTGACTTGGGGTTGCACTTGTTACACAGCATTGAAGATCCATCTTATGGCTTGTCCTGGACATTTTGCATTCATGACACCACAATAAGCTATATAGTAAGTATTTACTTAGACTTAGCCTTGCTTGCTCAATTATCTTAAGCAACTTAATTAGGAGGATGAGTAAATGATGAAGTTTTTGTCATTTTAAAACAAAGGGTGATAGAACCTATTAATAAAATGGCAGCATTAAAGACTAACTTTCAGAATCTTATCTAATACGAAATGCACGGCTATTCATTCTGAATGTTTATTAAGCTAAACTAGAAACATAAATTTTTAGTTCTTTAAAATGTTAGGTACAGTTCACCTAGTTTCTCTTTTGTTCAAACGCGAGATGATAGAACCAGTTAACTAGTTGACAACAGTGAAAGCTAGGCTTCGTTTGGTATTGAGGTGTAATGGCTTTTAAGCTACAACTACTCTGGGATGGAAGCACTAGTGACTAAATATTAAAATGAGTGGGTCCCATTAAAAATTGTTACTAAACACTTTCGTAGCATTACTTTGAAACAAAGTAGAATCACCACAATCCCAAATAAAGCCTTAGTTTCATTTAACTTTTAAGGCACTTTTTTATTAAAAAAAAAATTAATGTAAAGTCAATTTCTACAAAGCTTTAAAGATGTTTACTTCATATCATTAAACAATTTGCTGAAAAATCAAGACAAAACCAGTCATAACACTAGCCAGCCCACAAAATCCTTAATTCTAAATCAGAATTTCGGTGCCTATGTTTTTATAGATGATTCATCAGTAGTCAACCCTGCTTTTCAGTTTTCAAAGCACCAGAATCTTAAATGTTCAAAGTTGCCTTAGCTAAATCCTTGGTTTGGCTCTTCCTTGAGCTCTAAAGTCTTCCCTCTCCCTAACTAGCTAAATTCTACAAACTTTAAAATCTCGAAACTTCTTCCAACCCCCTCCTTAGATTCTCAAAATACCCCCCAGCAGACGTGGTTCTCGACACCCTAAAAGAATAGAAAAATTTTAGTAGTTGGACACAAACAGTGAGCTAAAAAAGAACAAATGCACCAATCTTGCTCGCCATGTTTATACTTAAGGGTTTTTAATGGAGTTTTTTGTATGATAAGGAGGCTTGAGGCAGCTAGAAATTTTTGGATTTTGAGGTTGTTTATCTGGGGTGCTTGGACATGTAGGTAGACATTCAGATTCAGTGGAATGATCCCTAAAAACAAACAACAGAGTCCAGTGTAAGAAATTTGATGTTCTTTTTGGATGAACGTTGCTGTTCTCTCTGATTCACTCTTGTAGGACTGTGTGTGAAACAGAACTGAAGCTTTCCTATGTTTGGTAGTACACTTTAAAACTCTTTAATTGGTGAAAAAAAATGAGCAAGTTGGAGCATTTTTGTTTTAAATTATATCATTGGGTATGGGTTGGGTTCTGGCTGCTCTAAAGAGAAGAGGCTTAATGTGAAGTTAGGTTTATATAAAATTGGAGTATGGTGATAGTTATAACTATTATCGTCCAAGTTAATTTTCAGTTTCATATTTGTGTGTTAGAAATTATTTATTTAGACATTTTGTTTTTAATAGATACTTAATCTTCATGTTGGGTTTATGCCGATATCTCAATAAGTGATTTACTTTTTTTGTAACATGGGAGCAGAAAGAAGAGCAGTGAGATCAGAACTTCTGGAAAGATTGGTTCAGGTACAACCGAGGTAGTGTTTTATTTCTAATAATCTGGCTGTATTGGTGTTTTGAACATTGATACTATCTTTTTCTTGTTTGCTGATTTCGACAGTGCGACAATAATGAAAATGTATAATGTTTTTAAACTGTCAATACACACCCTTTGCTGTTCCCAATGGCAGTTCGCTGTCTCATTTGTTGTCTGAAAAATTATTTTGTTTTCTTGTCTATACAAAGTGGTTTTTACATTACTAATTGTTTACTTAAACAGCATTTTATTGTTCTCTCTGTTAACTGTTTTCTTTGCATTGGGACTTTAAAGCCTTTTTGACCCCATTATCAGTTCCCTTTAATGGTTGCTATTTGGTTGCTTCTACTTAAATAGTACTTGTCCCTATTTGTGCAGGATATTCAATTTTGCCTCTGTGTGTTTTTTTTTTTATTTTTTATTTTTTATTTTTAAATATAGACCAACTACAAACAACTATTGCTTTCTTTAAACTTTATGCAATTTTCGCATACTGTGCAGATACCATTTTCTGTGAACCTGAGGCAGCCTGGAGAAGAGAATTTAGAAAGATTTTATGAGACATTCCATGGAGCAAATATTAGCATCCAGGTGAGGATGTTTCAATGGAAATTCTTCATGGTTGACCTTAGTGATGATTGACTCCTTGCTTTCCACCATTCTAGTGTCTTATTGTTGTTTTATCAAACACTTGCTGATTAATGAATCCTGTAATAGTATTTGGTAACTGTAGATATAATGAGAGGATATCTGCACAAATCATTATCTTCAACTGTGGAATTCATTGTGGAAACTGATAGAGGTATGATTTAGATTTTATCTTTTTATTTTAGTTTTTATTTATTATTATTATACCTTCTGAGATATGTTCTCTATTGTTCAAAATGCCACTTTCTTCTTGCTGTTGAATTTTCAGCTGATCTCCTGGAGCAACCAGTTTCTCCTGAGATGGTTATCTTTTACATTACTCAGGACACTCAGAGACATCCTTTACTTCCCGAACTAAAATCAGGTTTGCTTCTGTTCCTGTATCTTGCAGTCACTGTTTCCAGTGACATTTAATTTAACTATAACTATTGGAGTGATCTTCTTAACCATTAGTGCAAATACAGTATTAGATATTTTTTGAAGAATTTTCTGGTCTACTTGATGTAGAACTCTAGTCCAGTATATTTTGACATCTTAGTGAGTATATTTTGACATCTTAGTGATGCAATCTTTTAAATCTCAGAAGTTGGTGGATATAGTTATGATAAGATTCTGGAACTGACAAGATATATGGTTTGTTGAAAAGGGGGCTTTAAGGTGACCGGAAAATTGTCTACTCAATGTTCTCTGTTGGATCCTATCAGTGGAGAGCTAACAGTAGAAGCATCTGCAGTACCTATTCACTCCATTGATATTCACTTGCTCCGTGTCGAGTCAATTCTTCTAGCAGAAAAAATTGTAACTGAAACCTCTTTGATTCAGACGACACAGGCATGCAACATTTGACTTGGTTTTCTATTATTTTACTTGTAACATTTGATTTGACATCTTTTGGTTTTCTCATCATATAATAGGTGGCAGATGGAGATGTCTGTCGTAGTATGACTCTGCCTATCCATGTGATACTCCCCCGTCTTTTGACTTGTCCAACTGTCTTAGCTGGGTGAGTTGCAAATTAGATGTAGAGGTTTCTATTACTTCTACATTTCTATCATATTTGTGTTATAATGAAAACTGAAATTCATAATTTGCCTGTCCCATGCATGTTAAGCTCCGTCTTTTGAATTGTCAGTCTTAGGTCACTCGCAAATTTTTCTTGAATGTTTTGCTTATGTCCTGTTTGTTTTCATTAATATTTTGGTGTTTCTTGACTTGTTAACCGACAAAAAGAAATCATTGGCTAGTTCGGGGTTGGTTGGTTAATCAATTTTGTCTCACTATTTGTTTATTTTTCTCCGTGACAAGAAAGCATATTTCATTTACTCTTACCTTTCTAATGCTCAGCGGCTAAAATTGTCTTTGTTCTCTCAAGAGAAGGGAAGTGACCTTGAATAATCAATGCACTGATGGCATATATAATACAGAATCCACAATAATAATGATCAACATTAACATTTTCCTTTTGAATGCTATGTGCAGTCCATTTTCAATTGAGTTCAAAGTTTGCATAGTCATCACCTTTCAGTCAGACCTGTACAAATTGCATAAAAAGTCTGATCCAACAACTCCAAGACTCTGGGTAAGCATCCTTTAAACTTCACCCTACGGTACAGAATTTATTTGTTGTATCTGAAGCTTTTCAAATTTCAGCTGGCAATGGAAACTCTACCACTCGAACTTGTTCGAACAAATTGATATATCCGTACGATGCAACCTTTGATCAAGGATATGTATTCGGAAAATCTGTTGAAACTGTGGGAAGCCACTCTCATATTGAAGATTGTGTGATATATGTGAATCCATTTTTGATGTGCATCATTTTGAGTCTATGTAGAAAAACTTTAATGGCATGTTGGATTCGAAATATAGATCAGGAATATCATGTTAGTGGACACGGAATTACAACGAAGTAGAAGCCAAAATATTCAAACTTAGGTAGAAAATAATAGTAGTAGTTTTTGAACATCCAGTCTGCTCATTCCGGTTGCGGTTGCATATTTTGCATTGATTTTATTTTTCTTTATTTATATACTTAGAACCGATGAATAAACTCTAGTGAGTCAAAATTCAAAATACAGCAGAATCACCGTAATCACAAAAGTCTGTAAATTACTGGTGAAGAGAGCAGTATAAATTTAAGACTCTATATACTAATGTTACTTGTTGAATTCTTCCTTTACTATATTAATAACTATACACTCTTAAAGATAGTTTTCTTTGACCTTATCTTTTTTTAAAAATATTTTTTAATATAATAACAGAAAATTATATTAAAAAAATATTTTAAAAAAGAGTTAATGCATAGAATAATATAATAAAAATTGGAGGTTCAAGTTCCTTTCATATTAAATTAGAAGGGATTTAATTTATTTTCTTGTAATAATTTTTTTTTTCAAAATAGAATATAATAAAATTTGGGTTTGTACTTTTGTTTTGGTGGAGGTATTATAAAATATTCAAAACATTGCTTGTTATTAGGTTATATTTTTGAAAATTGCTTTTCATTTTTAAAAAGGAAAAACACTGCAAATATTGGCTTGGCTCATTATTGTTGAGATAATGATCTACTTGTTTACATTCACCGAGAGATAGAAAAATAATGGTATGCACTTTTGTGTGGAGTTAAAGCTTTACGTATGTCTAGTGGTCGTTTTATTTAGTTATTTAACATTTTAGTTGTAGTAGTTTTAACTAACTAATTCTAACTTCAATTCTAAGAAAAATTTAAATAAAATATTATTTTATTTTATTATATTTAATAGTGAGTAAAAAATAAATAATAATGAATAATATATCTTAAAATTAAATTTTAATTTTAAGTTAAATTTTGAAAATTTTAATCAACTTATTATCTCTAGAATTTTGAGACTGTTACTTAAAACTACTAGCCCATTACTTTAGAGTTTTATATTGATTTCCTACTATAATAATAACTAATTCTTATAAATTAGCTCTATTTTTTTTTTTAAAAAAAGGAAACTCATTGTTTCAACCAACCAAGGCATTTAATTTTCATTTAATTCTAATTCTATATCAAATATCAAATAACATAATTTTCTTTATAAATTGAAATTGAGATTTTAAGGTATTATATAAAATTAATTATTTTTATTTTTAAGATTTATAAACCCAACACAAGACATGAACTGGTCTAAATTTATGGGTCCGGCCCAATTTACGTGTGTAATTTTTGGACATGATGACTTGGCAGATGAGACAACAAAGTAAGTTGGAGTTCTTCAAAGATTCGGATAACCTACATGACGTATTCAGTCATTTCTTTCTGTTTCTCCTCTTAAGTCTTTCATCTTAGAGGAAAGAGCAAGAATTTTTATCAATGGCAGATCAGACTGAGAAACTAGATCTATTTGAACTGAAAAACTGAACAATGCAAGTCAAGATCACGAATTACGGCGCCACCATCACCTAATGGTTGGTACCCGACAAAGATGGTAGTATCCTTAGATTACACTTGTGAGTTTGTTCAGTTTCAATTTTGATCAGCCGGGTTTGTTCTTGAACGTATTATTGATGATTGAATAGGTTGATTTTTTTTTTTTTTAACGAAAAGTTGGCTAATTTATTATGGGATTTGACTCTGTTGAACCGGTTGAAAATCATACAAGCTGATGTGCCTGTTCTGTGGGTCTAAAACTCCAAGTCCAGCTGTTCCATGAAAGTATCTGAAGCCTTGAAGTTATTCTTGTGTCAGCTATCAGATTTTCTGCAATTGCTTTTCTTTCTTCCTTGCGTGCACAGCAGGTCATTGTTGATAGGAGTTGTTTAACTTTATAGTTGATTGCCATACCCTGTTGTTGAGTCACTTTCTACTCTTTAATGATGTATCCTTTTTAATTTCAGAGTCATTTCTTAAGTTGTGTTTGTTATAGTATATATAGAGACTGAAGCAAGAAAGATTGCATGTATGGCCTATAATCTCAGCATTGAATAAAGAATTTTCACTCTTCAAACTGTTATCCCTCAAAATTGCCAAAGAACTCTAAAATCTAACTTGGTATCAGATCTTATGGCTACCAATGAAAACTCCTCAAACTCCACACAAGTAACAACAATGCATTCCAATGTTAACCATTCGGCCATCACCTTTTCAAATACAATTAAGCTTACCGATTCGAATATTCTTGTGTGAAAATCTCAAGTCTTACTTTCAGTTCGAGGTAATGATATTAAGGACTATTTAGACTTAAAAATTGTCCCACCAAACAGTTATGAGAATATTGTTGATAAATACTATCACTATTGTCAATCCTGCATACAAAGTATGGAATAAAACAAAATCAGTAACTCATGGGATGGTTATTGTCAACCCTGAGTGAATCAATGTTGGTGTCAGCAGTAGGTTGCTCCACTTCTTCTAAACTTTAGGAATCACTTGAAAAAAATCTTATCAACCAAATCTATGATCAAAATAGTTAATCTTAAAAGCCTTTTAACTTTTACAAAGAAAGAGAATATGAGAGTGACAAAGTACTATCAAAAAATGAAAAGTATATCTGATGATTTGAAGGCATCAAATGACAATATGACAGATAATGATTTGATTATGTATATTCTAGAAGGTCTTGAAAGGGACTTCGAATTAGTGATAATGAATCTATCTTCAAGGGTTAAAATACCAACCTTGGAATAAGTCTATTCAATGCTTTTAACTTGGTAAAATAGACTAGATGGCTGGAATGGTCTCTTGAATCTGAACTTTCAACAAGAAGTGTCAGCCAATCTTGCTCACACCATCAGCACCAAAAGAGCAGCTGAAATTCTTTAAATCAAGGCTGAAATACCTTCAACAATCAAAGACGAGGCAGAGGAAGGACTGGAAATGTCAAAAGAAGCAAATCAACATGTCAAATTTGTCTAAAAGTTGGTCAAACAGCAGCTGATTGCTGGCATCAATATAACAAAGATTTTACTCATCAACAACAAAGACAGGAGAGCAAAAGCACCTACCTTGCAGGACCTAAAACAAGCATGGATCCATCCTGCTATATAGACAGTGGATCTATCAAACTGTTCTCCCTCGTATTGCCAAAGAACTCTGAATTCTAGCCGAACCATATGTGGTGAGTTTTGTTCTGTTGAGCCCATTTGATTTTGGATCATGTTTTTTTGGATCTAATGAAAATTCTGATTCTGGGTGCATTGATTTTGCATGAATTTTCGTTTTTGACTGTAAATAATCTGACCCATTTGACTGAGATTTTAGTGAAATGATTCAGTTTCTGCACGGATTCATCCAAGTCTCGTACATTGGAAAAGTTTGAAGACTGACCGTTGTTGAAAGGGTTCTGACCTTCTGCGGTCGAATTGCATTTCCAGATTCCTTCCGATTGCTTTCCTTTCTATGCAGTGCACATGTCATCATACCATTAGCCCTAGCTAGCATCATCCTTGGTATCTTGGATGCTCATTAATTCTATGTTTTCTTCACGTTTAGGATCTGCATGCCTTGAGCTCAAACAATGGTGTTTTCCTG